>APFE031337891.1:179366-202689 GCA_000404065.3 Pinus taeda
AGCCCAATTCTTCCATTCCAATGGGAGGTGCTGATGTTGTACTAGGAGTCCAATGGCTACAATCCTTGGGTACAATAGCTTTTAATTTTCAAGAACTTTTCATGAAATTTTCTATGGAAGGAAAGGAAGTTGAACTAAGGGGTATTGCAAGGAAACCAGGAAAGATAATTAGCTCTAACGATATGACAAAGATTCTAAAAAAGGAACAAAAAGGTGTAATTGCACAATTATGTTCGCTAAATGTTTCCACATTGGAATCATCTATTTCTCCAGATCTCCAAAAGGTCTTGGACAATCATTCCAAGGTATTTGAGACTTTGAAACATCTCCCACCTATTCGTTATCATGATCATGCTATTCATCTGATTCTAGGAAGTGTTCCTCCAAACATCGGGCTGTACAGATATCGCTATGCCCAAAAGAGTGAAATTGAATGTATGGTTGCAGAAATGCTAGAGGTTTGTATAATTCAACCAAGTCAAAGTTCTTTCTCTGCTCTAGTAGTATTGGTGCACAAGAAGGATGGATCATGGCGCATGTGTCCAGATTATAGGGAGCTCAACAAGCTCACTATTAAAGATAAGTTTCCCATTCCTATGATTGATGAATTACTGGATGAATTCCATGGATCAATTTACTTCACCAAGTTGGATCTTCGTTTAGGATACCATCAAATCAAAATGAAGACTGAAGAAATTCTGAAAACAACATTTAGAACTCATGAGGGTCATTATGAATTTTTTTTCATGCCTTTTGGCCTTACCAATGCACCTTCAACATTTCAAGGTTTGATGAATTCTATTTTCAAGCCATTCCTTAGAAAATTTGCTTCAAGATCCATCATCTAACACTTAGCCCACACACGGAAATGAAAATTTATGGTTTCCATTGGTGCAAATAATTCTTAGTAATTTTTTGATGATATACTAATCTACAGCAAGTCTTGGAAGGATCATGTTGAACATGTTGATAAGGTGCTGCAACTATTGGAGGAGAAATAATTATATGAAAAAAGATCCAAATGATTCTTTGGATTAGAAGGTGTGGAATATATGGGTCATATTGTATCTCATGAAGGAGTTAAGGTAGACCCTAGCAAAATTAAAGCCATTAAGGAATGGAAAATCCCCACATCCATAAAGCATCTCTGAGGATTTCTCGGGTTGACAGGGTATTATCGCAAGTTTGTTAAGAATTATGGGAGAATAGCAGCACCTCTAACAACACTATTAAAGAAAGATGCATTTTAATGGACTCCAGAAGCAACAAAGGCCTTCAAACATCTTAAAGAGGCAATGTGCCAAGCACCTGTATTAGGTACACCAGACTTCACAAAAACCTTTATTGTGGAATGTGATGCTTTAGGAAATGGAATTGGTGCTATTTTAATGCAAGATGAAAGAGCCATTGCTTTTGAAAGTCTTCCAATCAAGGGAAAGTTTTTACATAAAGCTATTTATGTGATGTTGGCAATACTCCATGCACTTAATAAATGGCGACCCTACCTAATGGGAAGACACTTCAAGGTAAAAACGGATCATGATAGCGTTAAATACTTTTTAGAAGAAATATTATCCTCTTAAGAGCAACAAAAGTGGGTTACAAAGATGTTGGGTTATGACTTTGAAATCATTTACAAGAAATGGAAGCAAAATGTGGTGGCAGATGCACTCTCAAGAAAGGATGAGGATGTGGAAGCATTGTTGTGCGCCATTTCTATTATCCAACCAGATTTGATAAATGAAGCAAGGGAAGAATGGAAGAATGACGAAGAAGTGTGGGCACGTATTTGAAAGTTACAACAAGATTCCTGTACGTTAGATACATTTAGTTGGAAAAATGATTCGTTATGGTACAAAGATCGCTTATACCTCTGTAAGAATTCCCAGCTAAAACAAAAGATTCTTATGGAATTGCACACTTCTCCCTTAGGAGGGAACTCAGGATTTTTAAAAACTTACTACAAGGTTAAGAAGGAATTTTTTTGGGATGGCCTTAAATCAGATATTCAAAAGTTTGTGGCAGAATTTTTTTTTTTCCAACAAAATAAAGTTGAAACAATTCAGACATCGGGTCTATTACAACCTTTATCCATTCCAAGCCAACATTGGGAGGAGGTTTCAATAGATTTTATCACAGATTTACCCAAGTCTGAGGGAAAGAGTGTCATCATGGTGGTAGTTGATAGACTTACCAAGTATGCACACTTTTGTGCATTATCACATCCATTTAAAGTCAGTACAGTTTCTATTGCATTTATGGAAACAATTCAAAAGCTACATGGAAACCCAAATATTATTGTAAGTGACAGAGATCCCATTTTCACTGGAAATTTTCGGATAGAATTATTTTCTTATCTTGGTACTCAGTTAGCTCATAGCTCATCTTATCATCTTTAATCTGATGGGAAAACTAAGATAGAAAACAAATTTTTGGAAGGATATCTTCGTTGCTTTGTATCTGATAAATAGACATAATGCGTCAAATGGTTGCCTCTGGCTGAATGGTGGTATAACACTTCCTTCCATATAGCAACAAAAATGACCCCATTTATGGCACTTTATGGGTATCGTCCACCATCCATCACATCATATTTAAGATAAAATTCTAAGGTTCAAGCAGTGGAACATCACATCGAACATCAACAAGAAGTCCTCCAACTCTTAAAGGATAACCTTGTGTTGGCACAGAATAGAATGAAACAACAGGTAGATCAACATCGCAACGAAATAAGTTTTGATGTAG
This sequence comes from Pinus taeda, assembly GCA_000404065.3. Classification (NCBI taxonomy): domain Eukaryota; kingdom Viridiplantae; phylum Streptophyta; class Pinopsida; order Pinales; family Pinaceae; genus Pinus; species Pinus taeda. The sequence goes on from APFE031337891.1 coordinate 182,112, forward strand.
GTGATTGGGTATTCCTATGGCTACAACCATATAAGCAAATGTCCCTCAAGCAAGCTAAGAAGGATAATAAATTATCACCAAAGTATTACGGTCCATACAAGGTGCTGCAAAAGATTGGTACTATGGCATACAAATTGGAGCTTCCTACAGCTTCTCGGTTGCACCCAGTATTCTATGTTTCATGTTTAAAGAAGGTTATACGTGATAAGCTCCCAGTTCAAACAATATTTCCAGAACTTGACGAGGAAGGAAAAATTATATTGGAACCAGAAACAGTCACAGAAACAAGAATTCAACAGCTACGAAATCGATCAATTTCAGAGTATCTTATCAAGTGGAAGAACTTATCTGCTGAAGATTCCACATGGGAGGATGAGAATTTTATACGGCAGCATCCAAAACTACTCAAGCGTTGAGGACAACACTTTTTTGAAGGACAGGGGCATGTTGGGTCCCTATAATACTAGTGATTACCCCATTACTATTTTAATTGTACCCCTTATTAATATTTTTGTGCCCCTATTGTCCCCATATTGTTATTACTGTGCCCCATAGAATCCCTCTATTGTTATTTTTGTGGCTTTATATTATTATTGTTAAGTTGGTTGGGTTATATTCTGACTCCTTAGACTCCTATATATAGAAAGGAGGTTTTGTCATTTGTATCATCCAAGAATTGTTCATTTACGTAATGTAAAGGAGGTTGCCCCCTCGAAGAGGCTGAATTTTAAGGCGTTGATCTATCTTTTCTATCTTTTTCTTGAGCTAGTTTCATAATATATGCCTTTTTCGTACCACTGCCACAACCAATACCCATGGTCATAATGTTTTAGTGAATTCAAACAGTAATTGTGTCTTTATTCTGTCCTTTCACACTTTCTCCGGATGAAATTCAATAAAATTGGAATCTCTCTCAAATATCCAAAAATATTTATGTTGTACGGTGTTCCCTCTGCAATCAACTCCCCTCTTTGCCCACCTGTCATCCTTGTACGCCATAGGATCTTATGTTAGACGATTGCAAAATTTTCAATCCTTCGATCAGAATAGTGATTAGCATAACCGATTACAGTGTGTTATCTTGAATTCATAAGGCATGATGAGCCTCCTTCTTTACTTACGATAAGGGTAGGCTCTTCGACAACAAATTCGTTTGGGAAACGGTTTGCGCACTGGTCAACATAACCGATTACATCGTGGTATCTTGAGTTCATGAGGTGTGGCGAGCCTCCTTCTTTACTTACGATAAGGGTAGGCTATTCGATGAGAGGGATAGAGTGGTTGAGAATGTTTATATACAGGTCATGCATATAGATCATGGCGATGGCGATGGCTAGCGTGAGCTTGACACTGAAATTGTCTACGCAGCGCGTTGTGGCCATGGAAAATTAGGCATAGTGAGCCTCCACCTGTCCCTATGCTAATGTGTAAAATTATATGGATTTTGATGTTGCCATTCATCAATCCCAATTTCGATAGTGACCTCCTTCATCCATGTCTTTTGTGCCCTTTGTTGTTGTGGTTACTCCATCTACAACTAGTTTTCCTTCTGTCCTGGCTCTTTCCTATGTGAGGTGCAACATTGTCTTAATCTCTCATTCGCCACTACAATTTCATGACATTATTGGAATGGGGAACACTATTTGGGGTGATACTCTAACTAGTACTTTAATCCAAGACTATCAATTTCAACCAGGTATTTTAATATTCGTAAAGTTAAATCATACATGGTTTTCCAAGTTCTTTAACATTTTTTATTTTAATATTCATGATGACGATCGAAATTATGTAATTAAGAAAATACAATGATGAAGAATTTATTTCTTGTTGTACGTTTGATTGTATTAGCTATAAAAACTGCTTAAGATCAGTTTTGCATAACATTTGTATGTATCAAGCTAATACGACTTGAAATAATTCATTCCTTGTGCACATTTGAGTGGATTGAATTAATGTATATTCATCACATGAATACTGCTTTATGGGATTTTGCATATTTTAAATAATGGGGTCTTTAACCCTGATCGGCCTCGTGAGGTGAAACAAATTAGAAATAATTATCATCATGTTACCATCACGATCAAGGGAGACACATATGTGAATTTGCCCACCGTAGATAAATGACCGGACTGGTCAATTCTATTTAATAAAAAGTATAAGACAAAGCTATTTGATGAGAAACTAACATATTGATGTCTTGTTTATAAACTAAAATATTTGATGGTTTGTTATCTTGTTTGATATATATTGAAGTTTATTATCAAGTGAGGAAAGAATTAAAAAATGATAACTAAATTCATCATAAGTAAAAAGTATTTTGAATTTTTGGTACCATTACAATTAATGAATTCCATTTCAAACTCTAAGAGAAGGAGAAGTTCATAATAACAAAGTACATAAAACAAAAAATGATAATATGCACCGTAAAATATCGGTTCAAACAACCAATGGAATGGAATTCATGGAATTTACAAATGAACATATGAAATGGAATTCATGGAATTTACAAACGAACATATGCTGCAAAATAAAATGAGATGAGATAATAATATTTACACTGCTACCTACCAGGTACTGTCAATGGTCGATGTTTTAGATTTTTCATCTCATGGCTTAAATTGGATTAAGCTTTAAAATGTTATTTTAATTAATATTTTTAAATATAAATTTCTCATTTATTTAAAAAATAAAATATTTGCATTCTTCTCTGAGAGAAGGAGAAGTTCATAATAACAAAGTACATAAAACAAAAAATGATAATATGCACAGTTAAATATTGCTTCAGACAACTGATGGAATGGAATTCATGGAATTTACAAATGAACATATGCAATGGAATTCATGGAATTTACAAACGAACATATGCTGCAAAATAAAATGAGATGAGCTAATAATTTACATTGCTACCTACCAAGTACTGTCAACGGTCCATGTTTTAGCTTTTTCATCTCATGGCTTAAATTGGATCAAGCTTTAAAATGTAATTAAAATTAAAATGTTATTTTAATTAATATTTTTAAATATAAATTTCTCATTTATTTAAAAAATAAAATATTTGCATTCTTCAATTTATGCCTTACGACGTTTCCTTTGCAACATCTAGTGCAAATGCTAGTATATGTAAATCCTAAAATTTCATATATGTAAATCCTAAAAAGGAAAATGGCCTTATATTATTATGCTTCAAGGTTTTATCAAATATGATCTAGGTTGATTTTAAATCTTTTCCAAATATAGAATTATATAACAACAATAAAAATCAAGTTTGATGAAACTCTAATTCTAGAGTTTGTGAAAAAAGAATAATTTTTCCTTATTCCTATCTTATATTTTGATATAGAATATATTTACAAGTTTATCTAACATCTCTAATGGTGCAAATCATCTCCAACTTGCTTATAATTTCTTATCATATGTTTGTATATTGTTTTGGTAGATTCTAAGTGTTTATATAACTTTAGAGGAATTCACTGCTATATTTTAAATTTCTCTTTTATTTCATTATTCTCTCTTTTGAGCTTTATGTAACATCTCCCAAGCTATTTATTTGTTGCATATCTTAAGCTCTATCAAAATCACCAAAGATATCTTACATTTAAGTGGTTTCTCTCTCTCTTATATGGTTCTTTCTTCACTACAAACCTAAAATTCTATGTTATTTCATGATAAAATCATATTGCAAAATGTTATATAACCAGAAGTTTTTCCTTATTTCAAGATATGGTTGATTAGACACTTAGAGAATATATTTGACTATCAATTCAAGCTAGCCAATTTCATTCTTAAATGTTTCAAAGTAGCTTAAAGTGGTTTATGTTTGAGTGGCATATTTTAAGTTTTATCTAATTGAAAGACAATCATATAAATGGAAACTTAAATTGGTCTTTGTTGTATATATTTACAATAGATTTTGCACACACATCCAGTAGATATCAACCCTTGTCTCATAAGTGGATATTTGCAAGTTCTTCTATTGAGTTTGAAAAGCAATCTAAAAGAATTTCATCATTAATTGAGTCTTTGTACTCCTATTTTTATACCAATTGTGGATTCGTTGAAGTAAATATTCATATTACTTGATATTAATTGACCTAAAGAGACTTACTTAATCATGTATCATTGGTAGATAGGGATAATCTCCCATGGCCTTTGAAGCTTTATGGGGATGTTATACTCAAGTGAAAATGGTGCAATCCCCATATCATTTTCCCAAGATAGTATATGTGGTTGGAATTTCAACTAGGGCATTAGTTTAGGTAGTAAGATTTTTGGTGTTATCGCTAGAAAGAAATTCTATCTCCTAGTTTCTTTTGCTTTTATTTTTTTATGTACCTTGAAAGAGTGTTGTGATTGCTAATTTAAAACATATCATCTTGTGGCTCCACGTTAAAAAATTTATATAGCAAAAGAGTTGCAATACAAGAATAACTTCCCAATATTTACTTCATCTCATGCACATACTTGGGATTGTTTATAAATAAAGAAGATATATACTTAAGACATGAGAAGTGACTAGTGAATTAGTGATCTGAATTGGATCCTAAAACACTCTCTAAGTTTTCATAACTCTGTAAAATTCTTGCCAAAGTTTCAAATTATTACAAAGGTCGATCTTATCAGAAATATCCTCGAACAGTTGTAAGTTTTGAGTAGTGCTGAGCAACAAGGACCTTGGATCAAGTGCGCAGACCGTTCGACCCTGGTAACTCACGCTGCCATGAAACAACAAAATGGGAAGTCTTTTTGAGAAATATGGGAGCTTTCTAACATATTGCTGAGAAAACCCCTCAGTGAAGGAAAAGCCCCAAGCTACCCAGACCTGAAAAGTCAAAAACTGTACGGAATTAGATGATTCTATCGAACACGGGTTTGAAACAAAAACCGGCAGCATATCAGAAGGGCTTTGAGTGGTAAATGGTTTCAACCGAGTCTCGCCTGATGCCACACACTAGGTGCCATGCGTTCAGTGGAAGAAAGAGAAAACCGCTCACATCGGACAGGTAAAGTTCATGCTACTTACCCGCCCGATATGGATGGAGACCGTAGGATCTAGAGGCTCCAGATCGACGGAGGACATGCGATCCAATGGATGACTGAATTCAACTGGGTAAGTAGGCCGAATTGTATAAATTTTGAAGTTAGACATGAATGATGAGTTGGCAGAAGAATAATGTTCGCAGGCAATCTTGGAGTAAACGGAAATAATGATCGTTCAAACATTTCCAAGATAATTGACACTCAGTTTGTTACGAAATAGGTGGCCACCTCCCTATGAGGTGTTACACAGTGATGATGACATAGAACAGAGGAATTCAAATGGATAGAGGGAGGAGAACCAGAAAGCCAGGAGGCGAAAACAAACAGTTGGAAAGTAGATTGGCTTTAAAGCCACGAACTGACAAAGAGAGAAGCAAGCAGTGAGAAAAGCGAGTTAAGAAAGCTAAGAGTAGAGAACAAAGGAAGTAAGCCGAGTTGACCTGAAGGCAACACCAAGCCAAACAAATCAAGAGAGGGTCAGAGAGTCTATGTACTCCGGAGAAGGCTTGAGAGGTTCAAGTGAACTTCTCTCTATATGCATGTCATGTATGAGTCTCAGATTGGGCTGATACTACTGCGACCAATAGACATCGAGTTTCAATAAGGAGAGTCTGTGTACTCCAGAGACTTGGGGGATACAAGTCCAGTCCTACTAATTTATATCTGTTGAGTGAGACTCAAATTGAGCTCACTGTTGTAAAAAATCTACTTTGAAAACATAATAGAGAGGCCACCACTGAAGGCTGGACCAGGATACATAACGCAGGAGCATTGGATGAACTCCTTATTAAACTTGTTGTGTTTACATGATTGCCTGTTATGTTTTCTCTCAGTACTTTAGTGTCTATGTATTTCGCAATCTTATTGATCTTTTGCATAAAGTAACATAGGCACATCCATGCACATGAGTCTATAATACTTTTAATTCTTTGTCCTAGATAAATTATAGATCATGTGGTATCAAAGCTCTAGGTTACTAAGGTTAGACAAGCTTGTGCTGGATTTTATTGTTGAATGCTAAATAGATCAAAGCTTAATTTAGGAGAAGGAGAGTTGGTTGAAACTAACCCAGAAATTAGAAAAGTCTATCCTAAGAGGAAAATGTCAGAGGCAAATCCCTTGGAATCAGACTCCCAGTTCATGGATGGTTTCCTGACCATGAAGGCCATGGTAGAAGAAATCTATAGAGAATTTAAGAAAGGTAGAGATGAATATTCATCAAACTGCAAATAAGATAAAGGAGTAGAAGAATATATTCTCCATGACCACTCTAAAAGCAAAGGGAAAGAATAAAAAAGTTCCCACACCTCCTAGTAGCCCTGAAAAACAAAAAGAAGACATCTTTGATTAAATTAGATGTTAAATTTGATTTGGCAGTATATGATGGAAATTTGAATGCAAAGAAGTTGGATAATTGGATTAGACATATTGATGTTTATTGCAAAGTGCAGAGCATCGATTCAGACAAGGGTCAGATTCAGCTGGCCAGCCTACGCCTTGGAGGCATTGCCTTAGTATGGTGGGAAGGCATGACACAAGCTGACATGAAGAAGCATGGTAAAATTCCTTTTGTCTAGAGTGAATTTGTTTCTACAATTAAAAAGAAATTCTATCCACTAGCCTATATGCATCAAGCAATGATGACTTGGCAAACTCGTTGCCAATTAAAAGGGAAAAGTGTACAAGGCTACACTCAAGAATTTAGAAAGAGAGATTTGATTCTAGGAATTTCTTTAGACTTACTTGAAACTCTATTGAAGTATATAGGTGGTCTATACAACTACTTAAGGCACACTATTCTCATGTTTAATCACACTAGCATAGACGAGGTATCTGTTCAAGCTACACATCTAGAGGCTAGAGGTAAGAATGTGAAACCAGAAGTTGGGGGATCATCAAAACCCACTGCAAGCAAGAATAAGGGGAAACGAAAAAAGAAATGGAAAGAGAGGAATAAAAATATTGTACAAAAGACCAAATCTTGATGCACTCACTGTAAGAAGGATGGCCATGATAATGAACACTGCTGGATTCTACATCCGGAGTTGAAACCCAAGAAGTACGATGGCAAAAAGAAGAAGACTACTACAGCTATTCAAAAATATTTTGGGTCAAACTTAGGAGATGAAAAAACAATCGCAGCCATAGGTATAAAAGGTAAAAATTATGAAGTATCTACTAGTAATTCTGCACAATCTACTGATATGAAGAAAATAAGAGGAAAAGACATGAGCTTTTTCATATTCGAGTTATTTCCAAGCATCAAAAGATTGATAATTTGTTTGATAGTGGCTCGCAAGTAAATTTAATTTCTGAAGCAATTGTAAAGAAGTTGGGATTACTAACCACACCTCACAAAAAGCCATATCCATTAGGTTGGTTATGTGATAAATCACAGCTACAAGTGACTAGACAATGTAAACTTAGGTTTTCTTTTGGCTCATCACTTGTAGACGAGGTTGAGTTAGATATTGTTCCCTTTGATATATGTGGAATTGTTTTAGGAAGTCCTTACTTGTACGATAGAGAAGTCATTTTCTATAGAGCTGAAAACAAGTATCAACTCGTCAAACATGGAATCGAATATATTGTAAGAGCTCATAAACTCAAGAATAATTATACTCTAATAAACTCAGGGCAAGTGAAAAGAATTGTAAGTTCATGCAAACAATTTTTACTGATGGTTGTAGAGGAAACCTGATAAAACAAAAGTATTTGAGGGCTTTAATGCTAAACAACAAGTTGATTTAGAAAAAGTTGTTTTAGAATATGATATACTATTTCAAGAACCTAAAGCTCTGCCACCCAAAAAGGAAATAGTACATGATATTAATTTGCAACAAGATGCTCCATTGCCTAGCATCGAAATGTATAGGTTGTCCACTTTAGAGAATGCATAAATCAAGAAGCAGGTACAGGAGCTGCTCGAGAAAGGGTTCATAAGACCTAGGACATCACCTTGTGGGTCTCCAATTGTCTTGGCGAGAAAGAAAGATGGCTCATGGAGAATGCGCATTGATTACCGAGCACTGAATAAGATTAGTTAAAAGAAGCTATTTACTTTTCCAAGTTGGACTTACATAGTGGTTACCATCAGGTCAGATTTTCAGAGCAAGATGCATGGAAGATTGCTTTCAAAACAAAGAAGGAATTGTATGAGTGGTTGGTTATGCCTTTTGGCTTAACTAATGCTCTTGCTACTTTCATGAGAGTAATGAATGATGTACTCAGACCTTTTATTGATGATTTTGTCATTGTATATTTGGATGACATTCTTATATTTAGTAAAACATGGGAAGAACATTTGAAGCATGTCAAGAAGTCTGCATATGAATTAAAATAGCAATTTTCTTGTGGTTGCATGAAATTTCTTCGTTGGTCTGCGTCCAAGATTTTCTCCACGGGTCCTGAATAAAATTCCTCCTGTAGAAAAGTTAAAACACTGTCAGGGCTAACCTGTTTGAAAAATGTGAATTTTACATGGTTATATGTATGCTCGGGGGTGGAATTTGAGCTCTGCACTGTGTCTAGGGAAACCAAAGTCTTCCTTCCATACACTGGCGATCGGGTTTTAAAACCGGGGAATTGATACAAAGTGACCCGAGGGATACTGTTTTCAACGTTCTGAGGAGGAAACCATACACATAATTCCCCTTCTGATCAAAGCAAAAACCAAAACAGAGCATTTTTCACCATGCCAGGAGGGTTTATCAGAAAGGAACCCTCAGATTCCAACAAATTGCGAGAAACTCCTGAGGTGGTAGAGCTATTTCCCCATGCAAATTGGATGACCTTCTGTGACAAAATTGAAGGTCACGATGATGAAATAACAGAGGAGTTCCTAAGGTCCCTAAAGCCTAAATCAAAAGACACTAGCCACTATAAATTTCGGAGGGTTGACCCTAAATCTCACCCCACAACTCATTAGCAGAGTCACTGATCTACCATTGGGGATACCCTTGGATAAAGAGGAAAGGAAATTGGGCCAAAAGGCAAAAAAGGAATTCTTCCTACCAGAGGAACAGTTTTCAAAGGATAAGAATGGGGTCTGGAGAGCCAGCCTACAGCCATTTTGGAGCGAGGTCAGCCTTTAGATTATGAAATATATTACCTGTGAGGGGCGGTTTAGTATTGTATACGGTTATCACTTCCATTTGCTAACTGAACTCAGGCACAAGATGGATTTACCCACAGAAAAAAGGTTGAGCATCCCCTACTTCCCCCTACAATCCTTGATTGAGTGTGCCACAAAACTGAAGGAAGGGACACCAGACTAGCTAGCCCATCATGGGCTTATCAAGTTTCTGGTAGAAGATGCACTCCATACATATACTGTCCCTCTCTCCTGGAAGGTTTTCCGCAATATGTCTAAGGATGATGATATCCGAATTTTGGCCGAGGAACTCACTTCCTCCAGCAGCGAGGAGAAGGAGCACATTGAGGAAGAAAAGAAAGCCAAGGGTTAGGAAACCCTGGGCAGACCACCAAAGCAAGGACAAAAAGAGAAACGAGAGAAAGGCCAAGATGCTGAAGCAAAAATTGTGGGTGGAAAAATGCCACAAACACCCAGGGAGAAGAGATTGCAGAGTAGGGCAGAAAGGACTGAAAAAGTCCAAGCAAATGAAGGCACACCTAAGGCAGCCATAGCCAAACTAAAGGAGAAGGAACCCCTAGCCAAGCAGGCCAAAACAATGCAAACTGGTTCTACAGGAAGCCATAAGGCCATTTCTACAGGAAGCCCAAAAACTGCTTCTATAGGAAGCCAGAAAACAGTCAGCAGAAGACTTTCTACAGGAAGTCTGAAAAAAGGGCAAGGGAAGGAATAATCTCCTGAGATTCTAGCTAGGGAGGCAGCAGCTGTGCTGGCCACCCTTAGCACATCTCCAAAGTAAAAATAAAAGTGGAAGAGGGATCCTTCCATGTATTTTAAGGCAAGAAGAAGCACGAAGATAAAAACTGGCAGACCAAAAGAGAAACAGTCCAAAGGAACAATTACAATTGTAGACACCCCATCCAAACAAAAGACATCCATCACATATGAGCGGGGAAGCCTGAAGACATCCACATGGAAAGGAAGGATGGAAAAGTTTAACTCAGAGGCCTCTCTATAGGATGCTAAGGCTATTCTACAGGAAACATTGGCTAGGCCGAAGGAGACCGAAAAGATGGAGGAAAAATCAGCCAAGTCATCACTGGAGGAAGAGAAGGCTGATACCATTATGGAACCAAGCCCCCAGCCTAGCCTGGCTCTTACTATAACTTCTTAGAGGCTGGGAAGATCATTCCCCAAAAATTCACAATGCCACTTTTCCTAGCACTAGAGGAAGAAACAATGAGGACCCAAACTTGGATGAATATCGCTAAATCCAAGGGTGTGGTAGATATAGGTCCTCTGGAGGAAAAGCTCAAGGAGGCCCAAAAGGAATTGGCAAGGGTACGACATGTGGAGAGATACCAACAGGCCAAGCTACGGGAAGAAAATGAGCTACTTAGACAACAGCTACAATGACAAGGACAGAGGAAAGAAGACAGGCCTCACCTCCTGGGAGAACAAAAACAACAGGAGGAGGCCACAACAGCCAAAGATACCACAACAGAATAACAAAGAAAGGAAGGAATGCAGGGTGAAATTGAGACACTAAATCGGCAGCTACAGGAAAATGAATTGCAAGCAGGCCTAGAGATACAGTCTCTAAAATAGTAGATACAAGAGAAGGAGGCCCAACTGGCCTGCATGGCTAGTTGGGCAATGGAAGATCTGTAGTGTAGGCAGCCGGCCAAATCCTATGCCCTATACCTCAGGGATCAATGGATGCAATTTCAGATCAACACTTTGCCACAGAGAGGTATCACTCAACTCCAAAACCCCCAACAATTCATGGCTTTATGTGACAGCAGTTCGTCGAAAGACAAGGCCAAGCTATCAAAGTTCTACGTACATAATTTGGCCCTTCCCAACATGACCTCGTGGGACCCCAACACTATAGTAGGGGACATGCAGCTTATGGCCATGACCTCGTGGCTAAACCATGAAGAAAAGAGAGCAACATAGGTTAGAAATGTCATGGACCGGGAACTACAGGAATCGCTACTGATTAGAGTAGAGCTAGGGGATCCCTCAGCATTAATATCTGCCCACCAACACTTGGCAAACAACTCTCAGGCCCTGCTAGATTACATGGATCATCAAGCTCAGGCCATAGGAAATTTTGAGGACATGGAGCGATTGTTGGGCGACAACTGTGTTCATGCTTGCACCCGTAGGTGGAACACATTGTCCCACAGCCTAAAAATCAGAGAATACCACACCCCAACTAGAATGAGGGAGGCCTTGGCACGAGTGCCTCTCTACAAAAAGTCCATGTAAAATCTTCAGGCCAACTGGATAGGCCTCAAGTTAAGTCCACCTTTGCTTTTGGGGTTGTTGGAAGGAGGCACAGAAGAGGAGGAGCATAGGCAGTGGGAAGAGGTGGAAAGGAAGGTCGGATTCCATGACAGTGAAGAAGATATTACTTTAGAAGCCTGGGATGTGAGGGAGGCAATCAAGGCAATCAAGGATGAGGAGCTAGACTAGTTGCTCAGAGGATGAGCAACCCATTTAGCAGGGGGGTGATGATGAGCCTTGAATTGGGTAACTTATTGGGCTCATTTTGCCTAATTGTCCTTGTTCAATCCTCCATTTTCATAGATTATGCATGGTTTTTAGTATATTTATGTCATTTGAATGAATAAGGGTGGTCACTCTACCTAGGAGGCTAATACGTGGTTATTTCAGGTTTTTTGGACAAATGTTAGAGCAAAACCAAGCAATCATGGGCTAGGTGACAACCAAGCTTGAGGTGAGGATTCGTAGGGGGGTTGTCCCTGACTTTAAATGGCCCTTCCTTGGGATCTCCACCCTCAACTCCGAGCTCACAGGCCACCAAAACGGATCCTAAAGGCAGCCAAGCAGATTTGGTAAGAGGGACTGTCTACTAGCAGTTGGGACAGCCGAGTCACTTGAATTTAAGAGGCCTGCTAGGCCCCTCGTAATGTATAAATAAGAAGGCCTCAGCCTTCGTAGTTTACTTTTGAAACTATTGTATTTTTTTCACTATAGTGTTGTCACTTTCAGCTCGTTTTTCTTGTAGCCATTGTGGTATAACTTTCTGGTGATGACTATTTTTTTATAATGACAAGCAGTCCTATTTGGTATCAGCTCAGAGTTCTTTATAGGAGCCGTAGCTCTTAGGGTTGGGCCCAACCTGAGAGCCAAGGCCTCCTTTATGTATTGCTATTTCTCCTTTATGCATTGTTGTTTCTCCTTTATGCATTTGCAAAATTATTTCTGTTACGCAAATTAAATTGTGTTGATTAACTAGGTCACTGTTGATGGTTAGAAAGGCTTTTGATGTTTAGATTAAGTTGGTAGGATATCAACAAGGAAAAATCTTCAGAAAAAGGCCAACAAGCACCTTTGGTTTCACGTATCCCTTATAGGATCAGGGGCTGGGATCAAAGTAGCCTTGTTGTCCCAAACAAAAACACTATTTTTACTTTGCCATGCAATCACTAGTGTACGATTTTTGTTTGCACAAGTTGGTTACATGTTCAGATCTTTGAATGCTTCGTTGCATAGTTAATATACATGGTTTCCTTGCAAATAAAGCTTATGTTCATTCGCTTTACTATTAGCTAGATCAAATTAGGTTGGCATAACTAGGCCTTTGATTACTTGCAAGTCTTTATTGGTTTAGTTGGAAATATACATTGCAGAGCACCTGTACCACTTCTTCATCCACCCAAACTTGATCAGACCCATCTATTCCATCCCCTAACTTGGTTTCTTGCCTCACGTTTGTCATTTTGCCCACATAACCCCACCTTTTTGTGCAAACATTGTTTCAACCGTTTTTGAACAAATTCAGCCATCTACATCTTCTCTCAACTCCATCCACCAGTCCCTAGACCACTTCAAACCCCTCTCCTACCTCCATACCCAATCCTTCATCTTTCCTGACTCATCCATCCTCCAAAATCCCATTTCTGAACATCCTGTAGAAATTTCTGAACATCTTGTAGAAATTCCTGAACATCTTGTAGAACCCTTGCAGACTTCCTGTAGAAGCTCACAAATGAGGTTTCTTGATAGCCAAACTCTGTGAAACTCTCTGGAAGGGTGTTAGGGACCCCTTAGGCCCTCTCTGAACCTTCCCGGCCTCTTCCAAGCATTTCTTCTTGCCGATCCATCTCTGCACAGTTAAGAATAGTGAAAGCCTATGCATGATAATTCTGACAACTTATTCAAAAATATAAAAAGATGTTTTCTTCAGATAGAGGTAGCCTAGTCACATGTATTTTACATTCCTAGAAGTAATGGCACCTCTTTCAGTAGCTTGCATCCTATTTTTTGCATCAGTGGGACTAGCTGGTCAGATTAGGGTTTGCTAGGATTTGCACCTTCTTCCAGCTTTTCAGTTTCTTTTCGCAAGCATATTAGCTTCCTTCGAGTTAGCTTCCATCCATCAGTTAACAAGCTTCTTCTCAGAGCTCATAGAAGTTAGCTTGAGCCCCTAGCGGACTTGTGCCAGCTGACCAAGTGACAGCTACGGCAAGAGCTAGTACTTGTGCATACAACACCGTCGCTTCCAAGTTTGTTATGAACTACCGGGTTGATAAAAGTAAAGAAGGGAGTCCTAGGAGTTGCAGCATTATTGTTGCAATACTGGAGCCCACCATATGGCATTCTAGGTATGGACACATTCCATTCAAGAGTATAAATATGCTTCAAAAACATTCAATTGTCACTGATCTCCCTATTATGAATGAAAAAAAAATGTAATTTGCAAAATTTGTGTTCTAGAAAAGCATAAAAGAGATAAATTTCCTACATATTCCTCTAGAGCAAAAGAGCCTTTAGAGCTAGTCCATAAAGATCTATGTGGACCAATGCAGACACAGAAAATTGCTGGTAGTATTTATTTTCTTACATCCATTGATGATCATAGCAGAAGATATGGGTGTATTTTCTCAAAAATAAATCAGATATTTTCTCAAGATTTAAAGAGTTCAAAGCAGAAGCAGGAAAGTATAGTGGAAAGCCTTTGAAAGTACTCAAATACGATAGAGGAGGAGAATACAACTCTAATGACTTTAAAGATTTTTTTAAAGAACAGGGAATCATTATGCAAAACACAAGAAGATATACTTCACAACATGATGGAGTAGAAGAAAGGAAAAACTAGTCAATCATGAACATGGCGAGATGTATGCTTTGTGAGAAGAAGTTGTTAAATAACTATTGGGTTGTAACAATTTCGATGGTAGTGTATGTTCTCAGCAAATCTCCAATAACCAGTCTCTACGATACATTGCCTCAAGAAGCATGGGATGGTAAAAAGGTAAATGTATCTCACTTTAGCATTTGTTGATTAGTAGCATTTTCACATGTTCCTTGGAAACTAAGAAAGAATATTAATGGTAGGAGTGAAATATGTATTTCCATAGGTTATAGTGAGCAATCAAAGGCTACAAACTTTACGATATAGTTACCAAGAAGTTTTTTTTTAAGAAAAGATGTAAAATATTTTGAAAATAAATATTGGTCTGATCATGTTGATGAAGCTTCAAATCAGAGTTTTTATCCATCACAGCCACCAAGATTGCAGGTTCAAGAAGATCCAGACCATTTTAAAAATGGTACATCTTCAAGCAGCGAATCCACCATTGACTCAACATCTTCAAGAGATAGTCAAAAAACAAGAATCATTAGAGAGATATATGAACAAGAACATGAGTTTGACCAACAAAACATGTTTGCATTTCTTTCATCTCAACCAACCCATTTTGAAGAATCATTTAAATAAAAAAATTGGGTTGATGCAATGAACCAAGAATTTTTTTCCATAGAGAAGAACCAGACTTGGGAATTAGTTGATCTCCCAAGAGACAACCAGAATTTGTGTAAAATGGGTATATAAGACCAAGGTGAATAAAAAACGAGAAATTGAGAAACATAAGGCAAGGCTGGTTGCCAAAGGATTCTCACAACAGTTTGGTGTGGACTATGGTGAAACCTTTTCTCCAATAGCAAGGTTAGACAGTGTCAGAACCATTTTATCCATGATATCTCAACACAAATGGAAATTTTATCATCTTGATGTAAAATCTACCTTCCAGAATGGTATATTGCAGGAATAAGTTCATACATAGCATCCTCCTAATTTTGAACATCTAGTATAGGAACATAATGTATACAGATTAAAGAAATCCTTGTATGGCTTGAAACAAACTCTAAGAGCTTGGTAGAATCGCATCGACACCTATGTCATCAAAAGTTCCATTTGTAGAAGCATCCATGAGCACACTTTGTATACTAAAAATCATGAAGGTAAAGTTCTTATTGTATGCCTTTATGTAGATGATCTTGTTTATACAGACAATATGATGTTAGAAGACTTCAAAGAAGCAATGTGAATAGATTTTGATATGATTGATCTAGGGGTCATGAAATACTTCTTAGGCATGAAATTCAGCAATATTCTAATAGCATCTTTGTTGGTCAACAAAAATATGTCACTGACATCATCCAAAGTTCATAATGACCAATTGTAAACTAGCTGATACACCTATTTCTCAAGGCACCAAGTTGAGCAAAGAAGATATAGCATTATCGGTTGATCCCACATTATAAAAAATTCTAGTTGGTAGGTTGTTATATGTCACTGCAACTAGACTTGATATCATCTTTGCTGCTAGTTTTTTCTCTAGGTTTATGCAATCACCTAAGGTTTCTCATTGGAAGGTTGCAAAAATGATATTAAGGTATATTGCAGGAACCATAGAATATGGTTTGTTCTATACACAATCTAAAAATCGTTCACTTTCAACTTATACAGACAACGATTATGCAGGGAGTTTAGATGATCATAAAAGCACCTCAAGGTATGTTTTTCATCTTGGAACCAATTTGATTTCATGGGAATCCAAGAAACAGTGAATCGTTTCAATATCTTCTGCAAATGCAGAGTATGCAGTAGAAAATTTAGCAGCTTGTCAAGCAGTGTGGTTGAGAAGATTATTGAAAGATATTTCAAATGTTCAAAAGGAGCCAATTCCTATTTACTATGCCAATAGTTCAACAATTTCTTTATCAAAAAATAATGTTTTCCACAAAAAGAACAAGCACATTGATACACATTTTCATTTCATCCATGAGTTTGTTAATGATGGGGTCATATTACTTGCTTTTTGTGGTTCCAAAGATCAACTTATAGATATTTTCACAAATCCATTAAGCAAAATTGTATTTGAATTTGAAAGAGAGCAATTAGGCATTGCAAGCGTCTCTACTTGTAACAATTGAGATTAGGAGGGGATGTTGAGATATTAATATCATTGTCTCCTAGGTGTCATCACATTTGATTCTGTTGTCTACTAGGTGTCATAAACAATTCAATTTTACTTCAGTTTAGTCGAGTTCTACTCCAGTCATTTATTGTTGATGTTTTCAATGTAATCTATTTAGCTATTTTAAATATTAAGAAGAGCAATCTCTCCTCGACATTTTCCTCTTCATTCTCTATTAAATTTAATCAAAAATTGAATCTTGGCCTGAGTGTCAGCAACAAGTTGAGATCAAGGTGTTGATTAATGGAGAACCATCCCGTCAACATCCCTGAGGACTTCGTGCCATCAAGAAGTTGTTTTAAGATATTACCACAAGGCCCCCACTGTGTAGTGCTCCACCTCCCATTCGAAAGATAAAAAAGGTTGGAATCCGGCGACGAGTGGCAAACAGTCCCATCAACCAATGAGACTGCAAGACAGAAACATTCTCGTTGATTGAATTCCATCTCTTGGCTCTCGACCATGAAGCCATTGGGAAGTTATGTAGTGTTGAGCAAACTATGTTGTGAGATGATCCCAGAACGATGTGGTTGATCCATCATTTGGCGGGCTTGATATAGAGGAAGTTTCCCCATCTCATATTATATCACTTATGAGAACCACAAGAAGATTGTGGTAGTAGAGATTGAGACCCAACAATGAAGCGAGATCGAAAATCCCGCTATCAAGATCTGTTACTTGCTGTATATGGGAAAGGTGATTGGTAGTTAATGTAAATCATTGTCAGTCATTGTAAGGCCATCAAATCAAGAGTGTAAGCGTGATTGACATAATAGGGAAGTGCCAATAAGCAAGCACACAAGATATTAGTTTTTTTCTGTGTAAGTGTGGTGTTATAACTTATGACTGTGGTCGTATGCCTAGATGTGATAGGCCCTAGGTGTTAAGGACTATACATTTGAGGAATGCATGAAATTGCACACTGAAATTGAGACCCCTATAAGGCATTGGGGGTTGTGTTGTGTTGGGGAGTTGGTGTAGAATTATGGCTCCTATGAGAAGTCAACATAAAGTACTGACCCATAGTCTTCATTGGGACAAGAATCCACCTAGGTTGAAAATAACTTGCTTGCAAATGGATAGTAAATGCGCGGAGTTTGTATATGCCCACCATTGGATTTTGACAGAGTAGTTATCCAATAATGAGCATATACAACCCCACACATTTATTGCTCATTGCCAAGCCAATTATTTATCGCCATAAAAAAATTAGAGAAAAAGCTAAAAATGATTACATAGCGAACACCATCATATTTAAAAACAAAAAGCTTTAAGTAACAATAAAAACAACCTATACACATGACCTTCCTCCATACTCCATACTTAGTTATGGATCAAAATTCAAAATTGAACCAACAAAACCTTACGTAATAACAATAGTGACTCATCCTACATGTTGGATCCTAAATACTCGAACCCTATGCAAAAGCGGTGCCATGATTGATCTTGACTATCTTTTTAATTTGTTCGAGGCCAACAACATACCACTAAAGGTAAGTGGTAGCCAATGGAGTAGCTCTAAGTACAATGCCGATCACTAAGGCCCATTGACATAATTCAGGCCATTCCTTCTCAAGAAAGACACAATTTGAGATATAAACTCCATGTGTAATGATGAAAAGGCACCAAGCAACTCAAAGATCCAACGGTCCTAAGAGTAAAGTGGTCAACGGTTGTGTCGGTGGGTTATCCACATATGTACGGAGATTCTGATGAGGACAGTGGCACTTGGAAGAACAGTGCCCTCGGGTAAGTGAAAGGGAAAGTTGGTGCCAAAAACAAAAAATATGGCATGCAGAAAAGATGAATGGTTTCCCATCTTACCAGGACAAAACAGTTCTGCTGTGAAATTTTTTAAATGCATTTTTGGGCATAGCTTTACAGTGATCATTAACGCGGTGGAATTATTTTTACGGTACTTTACTTCACAGATTTTGCAATTTATATTCGTTACTCTAACTGACCATGTTGTGTTCATGGCCTATTAACATTCATTATTCTCCGGACTGGTTGAGCCCCGGCCAATGGGTTTGTTTAAAGGAGTATATACACAAAGTATATAAATATATTCCCATCATCGCGATGGACCAATATGAGCTGAGAATTATTCCTGCATTTGTCAGAACACATGTCAAGCACTTTGTCTTCCAACGACAAAAGAGAGGATTTGTTTATCTCTGAAAATGGAAGCTCTATATGCATGAGTGATCAATTATTCCACTTTCAAGGCATGTGGCAGCTAAAACATCTACATTGTTCCAGAATGCAATAACATGAATAGCATTATGCACATGTATGCATGATACCTTAAATTTCCTGAACTGGGTTGTTGATTTGACAGAGCAAAACTATTGTTTACAGCATTCTCATCCCTCAAACCAATTCGAAAGATAAACGCTGAAATTCTCTCTTAATTTACTTTTCTAATTCAAACATAGTTGCTTGAGTACGCTCTTCTGCCTTCACTCCCTGTCACCAAGTGCAATCTCTCCATTAATAAGATACTTCACTTATACTAATGGTGAATCCTCCCTGTGTAGAACTATTTTTCCTAGGCCTGCATATTTTCAATATCATTATTTAATGACATTAATTGGGTATTATTAAAACTTTGCTTCCTTCTACTAATACAGAAGTGGTTTTGCAATGAGCATTGTCATTCCTTCGGAGTCGGTGCCATTCATTCTCTTAAGAATGGCACTTCACTCATCGTGTTTTATTAGTTTATGCAAAATTACTGCATAACCATGGCTGATTAACTTGCCAAAAAAAACTATTAATTAAATACACGAGTGAAAAGGTTTTGCTTTTTTGTTTTTTTTTAAATCAGGGATAACTAGCTTGGGTGAGCCGGAGTTAACTATAATTATTAGATGTCTATTACTATATTTATGATGGTTTTGTATAAAAGCATGATTTAACAACACATTTTATCAATTTACAAGTGACACTTCAATATTCTTATTCTCATTATACAGTTAACCCAAATAAATTTTAAAAGTTTAATTTTCAATCTATAATTATAATAAATTTATTTGCATTATATTATATAAAAATATTTATTTTATTATTTGTTGTGTAGTAATTATATCTTGAATGAATGAATAACTTATAAACTTTGAAGAGCAATTGAGAAGGGCCTATTAATATGGAAACTAAAATTATGGAAGAAAAGGGAAATAAAATTTTGAAATGGAAAAACTAATAATTTAAAGTTCAAATATATATTTAAATTTTCTTAAATGTTGCATTGATTTTGTGCTTTTTAAAGAAATTTTGATTAATAATATTATTTATTAAGAAGGTTTTTTCTATAAGAAATTATATAGAGAAAAATTTTTGCCCAAAAACATTTCAATAGCTATATATTTATCCTTTAGTTTAATGATAAAACACACTAGCTATTCTAAACACTACATAAACTTGATTCAAAAACATTTATTCATATTATAATAATAATGATATTTATTATATCAATGCATTATAATAATTTAATACTGATTCACAATTAATTTTGACTTATTAAAAATATTAATATATATTTAAAAATTATTACTTTCATTTTTTTATGATTATTTTTAAAAGGTTATAGTTAAATTTTAACTCGAAATATTTTTAGAAATCGGCAATATGAGATTCCACCATAATAAAACAACTATCAAAATATTTTAGAAATTGAGCCACGTAAATTTTCACGTTCAAAATATTTTAGAAATTGTGCAACATAAATTTTCACCATAATAATAATTAAAACCTGTCTTAATATATTATCACATTCAATTAAATTTATTAAAAAACTTTAAAAATTACGAGTTTTATTCAACCGAATTCTGGGCAAAATTTGATCCCTCTCTATCATAGAGGGATCTCAAGAGAATACATGAGGGGTAAGTCCCTTTTTGGATGCCCATGTTCCCATGATGCATGTGCAATTTTTCAAAGTTGGTTTTATATTTCACCTTCATTTTTGAGGTGGGGATTCTTCCCATTTAAACCAAATGGCAAAATAGGTAGTATTCTAGGAGATATAAAGGAGGCTAATAAGCGTGTGTTTCTATATATGTGTAATGAATTTTGGTGATATAAATGAATATAATAAGAGTGTGTTTTTCTATATTTGTGAAGAATTTTGGTGAAGTATAAAGATGAATTT
>APFE031337891.1:208308-240406 GCA_000404065.3 Pinus taeda
TTTATTTATTTTATTTTATTTTACAACTTTAATGAACATGTCTTACTTCAATCAGATCCCCAAGCTATTACAAAGTCATCCTATCCTCCCTAATCTCTTCCGCTCCCATCCTATCCGTCCTCTACTGGAGTATGCCATGGCGTCAGTTTTTCTTACCTAACCATTCATAAACTCTAAGGATGACAGCATCGATTATACTGACTTGATTCCCAGTAGCCATCCGACAGTCATCATCACACGTCTAGGGGAGTGTGATTCGCATAGTCCTTCCATGACTCCGGGGTTCAGAGGATAAACGGTGGGCAACACCTCCACCCCTCCCAATAGAATTAGGGTTAATACCCTATTATAGAATCTCTTTAAGCCTTAATTGTTCTGAGGTTCTGTCATCACGTGCTCATTTTGGTAACAGATATTATCTGCAATCATACACGTGTCCATGCATTTATAGAATTTTATTAACATATTCAAAATAACTCACATATGTCAACTACAATATAACATATTTTTCCATATTCTATTCATCTCATTGATTTTCATATTAAAATGTAATTATTATGTGATTTCTATCTCATCAATCATATTGATATGTAAAATAAAAATAAAAATAAAATTATAAATATCACATCCCTAAAATAAGTCATGATTCATATAAGTATCCATGCACCAGCAATGTTAAGCTTAATAATTGGAAATCATTCTTTCATGTATTGATCGTGCATGAAATGTATGGCTTTCATTCCTATATGTTTATCGCTAAACATAGGTATAGCTATTAGTTGTGAAAGTCCAATGATGTTGAAGTAGTGGATGAATAATAACATTGAAATGACTCTGAGTACACACACTGTTGAGGAAAACTTCATCATTGAAAATCTTGGAAAGGACATCAAAGAGACAGTAGTAGTAGGACATCAATCGATAATTTCTAATTTTCTTTTTCTTCTTTTCAAGAGTAAAATTTTATATCATAATCATTATCCTGGGTTAAGTCATTGTTTACATAAGAAAGAACTAGGCTATCATCTGAATATGCTTCTTCTCATCTTTTCTAATCGTATTTGCATATCTGGAGTGGTAAATATTAGAAAAACTAGAAATAGTAGTAGATCCATAATATAGTACAGTTATATGTTTATTAATGTGATGAGAATAGAGATCTTGCACAAGTGCCTTTTCCAATGGAAATTTACTATAAGAGTGGAATATGTAGATTTCCATTAACGGAAGTGAGAAGTTGACTGGTTAAGAGTTTTTAGTTGAAGAGGAACCATGCATCAATATTATATTAAAAATGGAGTACAATTGCATTTTGGTTGGGTAAGCTATGTTCATATTCTCTATTAATGAGAATAAGAATAAGGAGAGTTCGTAATTTTAAAAGGGTTGTCACTCTACCTCAGAAGACAGATTTTTTTATTTTATTTATTTTTTTATGTTGTTGCCTATTTATGTAGGGGTATCAGTAATTAGGAAAAGATGGAAGCTGCCAAGGAGAATATTCTAAATCAGAGTGATTTCTAAGCAGACTGAAAATCTATCAAATCTGTATCATTTTTATTTTACATTGACAAAAATGTTTAGATGTTATGAAGAATATTAGGAGGAGGCTGTAAATTGCATGACTTCTCTATCACAAAACAGTTTCTGCCATTGCAAAATTCAAGAATTGTCAATGAAGATTTCTCTATATTGAATAGTGGTCACCTATTCCATGATGGTATTGATAGGAGGTATTATGCTTATTCAATTATATGTCTGTCTATAGAAGGTACATGACCTAATAACACAAAATTAAGATGGAGAGGTATGGATGGTATAGTTCTGATGTGCTAAATAGAAATATTCATAACTTTAACTCAAGAAATGCAAGATTTTTCTTTAACGAGGACAATTTGCAGGTGTGTACATGATAGCCAATCCATTTCTCCTCCAATCCAAACATGTTTATTTTAGATTGTACAGTACAATGTTCATATTGTGTTCTAATATCTTTCATTCCTCAAAATTTTTGGGTCTTAAAATTTACAGATTAGTTTTAATGTGGAACAGAAATGGAAACTCGATTTTTTTTAATAACTACCCATATTTTGGCATACTGATGTTTCAAGAGCTCTATCTTAAGAACTTTTGGTAGTAAGGATGTTAGTAGGTCAGGCTTTTACTTGAACGAAAAATGCTTTGTTTACCTTGAACCCTGAGTCTCCCAGGTGACTATAAAAAACTATAATAAAGCTTACAAGCCAAATTGCTTAGTTTGAAAGTGATCCTAGTGCTTCAGAATTAGCTATGAAACCTGAGTAAAAGAGCATCCTAAGGATCTTGTAAAAATTCTTCTTGTTCTACGATACAAACAATACACATTAGAGAATAAACAGGGGTAAAATTTTGAAGTGTGAAGATACAGGAGTGTGTAGAGTTCAAGAATCCCTTGTTCTATAACTTAGTGATTCCGCGACTAATTCAAAATGGCTGGTAATTTCCTTTCTTTTATTCTAGGGAAATGATCGATCAGGCTTGCTCTCCCCACACTTATATCAAAGGAGGCCTTCCACTTTTTAAGTACATATTGCATCAGTTGATCCTATACTTCTTGTAATAGACTTGAATATAAGTTAGCCAAGGTTATGATGATAAATTTTCTTCTTTTTTCTTTTTGAAAAAGTGTATTTATCTCAAGTTGCTCTCGTTTACATATTTACTATAGGTTTACTGTAAGAATTGCCAATGAACTATGAACAACAGGCTATTAGAAGAGAACTCTTGTAAGAAAACCCTTTGAAACAGAACTGGCATAAATGATACATTTCCTTTGCAACAAATTTTATTTTCAAAAACTTGTAAGTGGCTTAACATTCACTGATGAAGTTCTTAAAGGGAAACGAAAGCTGAAAATGATACGCACATTTGAGAGAAACTTGTTAATAGCCACAAGTTCTGTAAAGCTCATGATTTCATTTCTGTTTTATCATCTATTGGGCAATTGAATCTGAGAAGTGGAGATTGCCAACAACTAGAGCTTTCTTCAGATCGAAAGCATTGGTTTGGCCCGTTCCCTGGACATCTACACTTTCAAAACACGCTCTCAGCCTCTCTACATTGGCCATCCCCACTAGTATTTTGATATTGGAGTAAGGAAGGAGATTGTCACAGTAAATTGAACATAAAGCTTGTTCCACATTTAAAATGTAAGGTTTTCCAAAATTTTTACACATTTATTTACTTTGATTATAATTTCCTTGATAATCACATACACCATTACAATCAGCCCTAGATGCAGAGTAGGATGGCTGGCACCTCTATTAACTTTTCCCGTTAACCCAAACATGAGACTTTTCTATACTCTTCCCCAATTCTAGAGCTATAGGTTTGTCACCTTCTAGGGCATCAAAACTATCTACAGATTGACAAAGAGACAAACCCATGGCATAAAAAGGATGTTACGTGGTAAAATTGATATAAATTAGGGTAATATTAGAATGCAATCAAGAACACTGTTAAAGTTATTTCTACAATGACCTGGATTCCTCTTCCATCGAATCGCCACAAAGATTGCGCGAATGGAGTCAAAAAGATATGGCTGTGGCTGCAAATAAATCAATTCTTTTCCTTTTGGCGTGTATCCCGCAAATTCTTTTTATGCTGGACATCCATTGCTTGGGCGTTATGTTATTTTCGTGTTATTTCACTTAACGTTTAAGTCTTTCCAGAGGGCCTTGGGGTTCTACATCTCCATCTTTGGTAGTTCTGCTTGAGCAACTTGTATCAGTTGAGATGTTTGGTCTATGCATCTTGTACCTATATTTGCATTTTCATATTTAATGCGTTGTGCATGTATGGCATCCATTAGCTCCTTGGAATTCTCCTCAACTTTTCTTGCTGCATCCATGAAACCTCCTCGGGATGGTTTTTTTTTTTTTTGGATTTCCTGTTCATTTTCTACATTTTCGCGTCATAATTTTATGGCAGTTGATTCTTAATCCCCTTGAAGATTTATTTTTTTACTTTAACCAGTTTAGTTCTTTGTATAATGTCATGGGTTGAAAAGTACTCTTAAAGTCGCTATGATTTATTATCTGGGAGGTTAATTCTTTGACACGTAGTGCATGACTATACTCTCATTCTCCCTTGGCTTGATACGTTGGGCTTGCTTATAAAATTATTTGCACGTTTTTTTTTTGGTTAACTTAGAATTTAACAAGAGTGGAACAATATTTCATAGATATCTAATTTAATTATTTTTAATATATATATATAATATTAAGATAATATATAATATATATATAATATATAAAATTAAAATTGAATTTCGTTTAATACACATCTCACCCTTGCCTAGACTCATGGAAATAATCATTTCCACACTTGTCAGTCGGACCACCCTTGCCCAGACACATGGAAATAATCGTTCCACACTTGTCACTCATATCATTTCTAACCTGACCCTTCCATCCCCTCTAACCTAAAAGCTCGATCTAAAATGTTGTTGAAACTTCCTCCTATAGAATTAACACCTAAACGTTTTGATTGAGCTCAGTTGGAATGTAGGTGAAAATTTATTTTAAATTCTACTTTGATTGTGCTCTGTACTCTGGTGGATGAGCTCCTTTCAACCTCGCGAGCACTTCACATGCAATGGCCGCTAAATCTTCACTCCACTGTTTGCAATCTATCAACAATAGATTCTGGTAAATGAAGTTCTGAATTTGTAGAGAAATACCAGGGTTTTTACGATGGGGATGGACGTGTTGATTTATCTTACACTCTTTTGTTGACTGGATCCTGAGGAAATACCCTTTCTTAAACAGAGAGAATCCCAGATTTTCTGATTTGTCTTGTGTAAAATACCAATTCTAGCGATTTTGCCAGTTGGGTTTTCCTCTTGCGCAGGCTTCCCTGATTCCAAAATTTATGGTTCTTTTCCTATAGAAGAATACAAATTCTAGCTTTTTCGACTTTGTCATCCTGTTTCGTAACTATGCACCCACAAGAATTCTTTACTGTGAAACCAGATTAATTTTATTTATTTTTTTCAAATTGTGAGAGGAGTCGAAATTTGGGCAGGCTAAGAATCAAACCCTCAAGATCCGTACATGGCTGATAATAAATCTGTTTATTAAATTAAAATCAGTCTCATTATCTCTACTGAATGCATGCAATATACATATATGGTTATACCCGCATTTCAGGTCCCTGTATTGCATTCATATAAGCATTTTAAGATTCAAATAGAACAAAGTCCTCTAATATCAAAGGTTCCTTCATTGAACACAATGGTATAGTTTGTTGTTGGCTTTCAATAATGTATTTTGTACCATCTTATTGAAATCTATTGCTTCCTATTTTATTCAGTGTGTTGTATGATCATGGATCTCTTGATTTTTTATCAATACAGTTTGGTGCATCTTAAAATTCTCCTATTTTTTTTTTACTATTTCATATTCAGTGGTTTATACATACCTCGAAGGCTTAAATTGGTATTTGATAGTTGAATTCTTGGCAAAGTTACAATGCAGTGTGTTGACAGTAATGCATTCTGAACTCTATATCTCTCTACTCTGCCCATTTATTTTTCTTCCATTGTGCCATGATACTATAATTCACTTCACAGATCTGTAGACATCGATCATGGCCTCCTTCCTCCTCAAAGGATCAGACAGTATGAAGTTATGAAGGATTTATGAATCTGCTGAGTGTTAAAGAAACGTCAGTGCTTACAGTTTTGAGCGCTTCTACAAGTCTAATCATAGTTACCAGACCACAATTACATGGATAAAGAGTGAAATCCCTTTTGAAGATCATATAAGATCATACAAGACCCTGTTTCAAATATCGTTTAAGAGGGCGTAGTTCTGGGCACATAATACGAGGTCTGAGATTACCAAATCCACTGATCTAGCTCAGAATTCGATGTACCTAAATGGGTAATCAAACTCTTGACAAAGTCAACAAAGGGTCCCATCATTTAAGGAGTTTTTCAAGCAATCTGAATTCTATACCACCTATGGGATCCAAGCACCGTATACGTCTGTGGGTGACTGAACCTATGATCTCACAGGAGTAGCCCTTCTGATAAAGAATTCGAATTGATTTAAAGCCCTTCTAAGGCCTTGTTGGGTGCCTCATAGTGAAGTTAAAAAAGGAGCCGAGACCCCCTCAAGCTCATGGCATTAGCATATTCAAAGGCTTGACTTAGTGCTTATGCATCTAAGCAAAGAAACTGAGTTTCCTACTTTAGATATATCCTTGACCGAGTCAATCAAAGGTACAAAAGCAGTCATTTTGTTTCAAAATATGCTTTGCAAACTTATGTATTTGCAGACTTATGTAGTACCATAGCAATCACATTCCCTATAATAATAAATATATATATAATTATATATATAATATATATTATATATATATAGCTTAGAAGAGTTGACCTGTGGAGCTTCCTAAATTTATAGCAATGATTATCACTCTTAAAGTCATAGTCCCTGTATGATGTGACTCGACTTTTGGACACTGATTTTTTTATTTATTCATTATTTCAGTAGTAAGGGCTTTTGGCTGACTGATCCAAGTATATGGAGCTTATTCTTCACGGCCAATACTAGAATCTAAGGCTGGTCGTTAATGCCCCGATTAAATACAAATGCTCCAAGTCATATCTATGGACAAACTGTTACTCATTTCTGAGTATGGTAAAGAGTAAATTGCCCTGAAACGACTCTTCCCTCTTTAGTTTCGGCTTATACTAACCACCACCTGTCATAAAAAATAAAAAAAATAAAAAAAAATCACATGGGAAAAGAAATCATTCAGGGCAGAGAAAATGCCCATTGATTTATGAAGTCTCTGATTATTCATAGCATTTTTAGTACATCAATACGAAGTTTATTTTATCATACTGTCAGCACAATTTCACAACAAAGAGATAGACATTGCTTGTTTCAAGGATATGCTATCTATCGGTGTGTACAAATGGGTCTGTGGTCACTTGTCATTTCCACAATTCTCTGCTAAAACACAGTTTATGATTTTATAGTGTATTAACCCAGATCACTACAGAGAGAGATTTCTTGAAAGTTTATATCTATATATCTATATATATACATTTATATATTATATATAAATACGAAATGACACAACGGATTCATACAGAATCCATAAACCAGAGGTCGCAGGATTAAGTGCTCTGGTCCATACCAAATGTATGGACCATAAGAAAACCATATGTAAAACAGTAATAGAGATTTTTTTTTCCGAATTCTGACAGAACTGTTGAAGGTACTTACCTGTGCCCATGCAGTTGATGATGCCTCCAACTCCCTGCTTTAGTTACCAAAAGATCGAATCCACCTAGCCAAACAGAGAAAAACTTGGCTGCTCAATCCAGTAAGCTTCTTAGTAGAAGCCGATTGTTCCCCATGCCCAGAACCTCAAAAAAACTCCAGCTCTTCCTATAGATGATTTCAGTTTATGATCCTCCTCCCTTCAAACTGTTGAAGGTACTTACCTGTGCCCATGCAGTTGATGATGCCTCCAACTCCCTGCTTCAGTTACCAAAAGATCGAATCCACCTAGCCAAACAGAGCAAAACTTGGCTGCTCAATCCAGTAAGCTTTTTAGTAGAAGCCGACTGTTCCCCATGCCCAGAACCTCAAAACAACTCCAGCTCTTCCTATAGATGATTTCAGTTTATGATCCTCCTCCCTTCAATTCTTCTTGTCCTATTTCTTCCCCCTGTTTGAATTCTGCTCGATGACCTTTATTTGGTTTCTTGGCAGTGGCCGCTCTTCCACCAGCAGCGCACCGCTTAGTCTCCTTGTGACACCCCCATGTCACATATCACCTCCCCATCTCTTTTATGGTCACGTATAAACATATGTATATACTTTATGATTTAATAATGGAATTTCTTTATGTTTTATTTAAAGTACTTAATTTTAATATTAAAATTATCACATTATTTTAAGAACCCTTTTAATTAATTTCTTATATGTATTTTTAATCATCTTAGTAATTTATTAATATAATTTTTATTAATAATCTGAGATATATAATTTATCAGCCCTCTTTTAGTATTTACTTATTAATCATAATACATTAAGTAATATGAGTGTTGATGGATGAGTAGAACTTCCATTCGAAGCCATGTTATGATATTTAGTACTTATAGTTAATTTAGTATATAAATACTAGTGTAGTGTATGCGACACATGCATATGTAGCTATCATATGCATGCATCGTATGCCTGCTATTATTCTTGCATTCTCTATATTTATAGATAGGTCGTTGCATATTCTCAATGAGAATCTCTAACCCAGACTTAGTCAATTTTTACTTCTCCTTGAGCCCCTATTTCCTTACGCAACTCGTAAGGAATTAGGACCCTATTATTTACAAATTTTCCTCCAATTAAATACGAAATTCCCAAGGTTGGATCTCTGATTGTGTGCAACATTTATACAATCAGGATTAGTCTACAACTAATGTCACATTTCCTTGGAATCTCCACCATAGACGGGGAACTCGAATTCTCTTCATGCACAAGCTATTTTAGGTTGATTGATCATTAAACTTGTTGACACTAAGTTATAATGGTGTATCACTTCACAACTGACCTCCCATTAGTTCTATTAATAGTTAGAATTCGTTTAATTAAACACAAATGGATATTATTAAACTTGATTGATAAAAATTAGCAATCACACATGCATAACTGAACTCCAAGACCTCTAACTCAAATTAACTAAGTTAAATGAGTGAAAAGAACCATGTCACCTCAGTTAACTACCCCCAAGTTTTCTACCTTGTAGAAATTCGATTTACTCAATTTTGACTAAGGCAAAAGTCAAATTGAGCTTTCTTGTTACATTTCTCAACACTCCCTCTTAGCAAGAAAGGGATTATCAACCACCCCTATCCTACTCCTATGGAAATCAAACTTCCCTCTTGACAAATCCTTTGTTAAGATTTCATTATCTTGTTCCTCTATTAGAATTTAATGTAACAACATTATCTTCCTTTGCACACAGTTCCATAGATGATGGTAATAGATATCTATATGCTTGGATCAATCATGAAATATTGAATTCTTAGAGAGCTTAAGGCAACAATTATTATCATGATAGATCACAGTAGGGTCCATCTCCTGACCAAACATTTCTACAAGTATGTTTATCATCTATATTTTCTCACATGATTCTTGAGTTTCAGACATGTATTCTTCTTTTGCTGAGTTTAGCACCACAGATCTTTACTTCCTATTGTACCAGGAAATCACTGTGGGCCTAACAATGCAAATCCACCTGATGTATTCCTTTAGTCAGATGGACTCCCTGCCTAATCTGCATCTATGAAGCCACATATCTTCACTCCCCCTCTCTGTCTATACCATCATCTATACTGGGTAGTGCCTCTGAGGTAGTATAAGGCATAATTTATTGCCTTCCAAAACAATTTAGCTAACCTAACCATAGTTTGCCTTAGTTGGTTGACTACATAGCACATATCTCGTCGTGTGTTCACATGATACATTAGTGAACCCACTAGCTATCGATAAATAGTAGCATCAAACTCTTCACATAAAGTGACATTATCCTTCCTCTAGTTGGTTACTAGAGGTATCTCCATGGGCTTACTATTATCCATGTAAAATATTTGAAGTATCCATCACCTTGCCATACTTGCAACCCAGGGAAGTAATGCATGAGACCCGTGTCTTTCATCTCAAATTCCCTTGCAAGGTCCTCTTTTCAATAGCTAATCAACTGCTCATCACCTGTCAATATTAACTCATCAAAATATAACAAAACGATAAATAATTTACCTTCTACCAAAATATAATAGAGGTACACATTCACTTTACTTTTGGTGAAGCCCAATCCAGTGAAATTATTATTGATCAGAGTGTACCAAGCTTGTGGTCCCTTTTTGAGACCATAAAATTCTCTCTCAAGTCTACACACACGAGACTCCTGATCAAATTTCTCAGAACCTTTTGGCTTCTCGATTTACACTCCCTCCTCAATAACACCGTTGAGGAATGTTATTTTTACATCCATCTAGTGGATCTTCCACCCCATTTGTGTAACCAGTGTAAGAATTTATCTAATGGATGAATACCCTACTATGGGACCAAAGGTTTCCTCATAGTCAATTCCCTTAAATTGAGAGAATAGTTTGGCCACAAATTTGGCCTTATACTTATCTATGCTTCTATTTGTTGCATGCTTAATCTTGAAGATCCATCTTAAACCCACAATTGATTTATCTTCCGAGCTTGGGACCACTTCCCAAACAACTTTATTTATGATGGATTCATATTCTTCCACCATAGCATCAACCAAACTTGGTTTCTTAACTACTTCCTAAAAAGCTGATGGTTCAATCTTTACAAGCTTAGTCATTAGAGCCATTTACCCAGTGTACCTCTCAAGTGACCTCCTCTTCCTGTGCTATAAATTGGGGGCTCCCACATTCTATCTAGCATCATGCATCAATCTATCAACTTCTCTAGTTCATTTTCTACCTTCTCTCAATGGTTCTTCTTGAGTGTATGTTTCCACCCACCTCCTCTTTGATCCTCCATTTGTGGCTTCTACACAACTTCCTGAGGCTCCTCTTTTAGAGCTAAAAGCTCCTCCTCTAGTTGGATCTGAATCTTCCTCTCAAGATATCATCTCATTTCTTTCTCCTCATCAAAATTTACATCCCTATGCACGACTACTATTATGAGAGAAGGTAATTACACCTAATAAATGTGTGTAGTTTCAGTGTAACACACAAAAAATCCCAACTCTATTGTCGGCTCAAGATTCTTCCTCGAATATTTGGGGACATGACAATAAATAGAGGCTCCAAAAATTCTTAATTGAGACAGATCCAACTTTTTCCTCGAGATAGCCTCCTCCGGTGTAATCATACCAAGAATCTCATGAGGACTCTAGTTCTGCAAGTAGGCTATCATGTTATTTTCCTTTTTTCACAAATGAAGTGGCAAACTTTGGTCATGTATCATAGCTCTCCTAGCTCCCACAATTTTATGGTTCTTCCTCTCAGCGACCTCACTCTGTTGTGGGTTGTGGGGTACTATGAGCTCTATTTGAATGCCTTCTTTCACACGTCCTTGAAGTCATTCGAAACATATTCACCTTCATTGTCACTCCTAAGATCGTTCACCCCTTTGTTAATCTCTTTCCCATATAGTGCCTTGAATTCTACAAACTTTGAGAATGTATCATCCTTCTTTCACATGAAGAAAATCCAACACTTCCTTGAGAAATCATCAAAAGATATAAGATAGTACGTATGTTTGGCAATGGAGGCTGTTGAGAAGGGTGAAAAAACATCAGAGTGGACTCTTTCCAAGACTGCATGTGCTTTGTTTTCTCAATCATGGAATTTGGATTTCACATACTTCCCCAAGGTACAACCTTTGCAGGGCATCATGCTCCTCAAGAGATCCTTTAGGAAGGCTAGTGGTTATTTGTTACATTACTTTTAAGATGCCATGATGCAAATGGGTCAATCTCTTGGGCCAAAGCTCACTGACATCATGACTCTACACTTTCATTGCCTTATAATGTAATGCATCACAATCTCACACATCAAGTTTATACAATTTTTTCACACAAACCCCGCTATACTTCACTTGTCTAGTAGTTATGTGCCTCAGAAACGATTTACCTTTACTAAAGATCACATCATACCCATGGTCTTCCGAAAATGTTATAGATATGAGGTTCTTCTTCAGGCCTGACAAAAAGATAAAATCTTTGAGGCGAAGAGGGGATCCAGACTCCCTCTTAAAGGTTATTGTATGAATCTCGGTAGCGTTGTACCTTCCGCCATCCCCAATCCTAATATGCATCTAGATATCTTTCTCCTCTAGATCACTGAAAAAATCTCTACACACTCTCATGTGGATCAAGGCACCCAAATCCAAGTACGACACACTCCCCATCATAGTGTTGGCCATGCATGCAGTAAGGGTGAATTCTAGCTCAAACCGTGAAGCCAATGCATCACCTGCTGCTCCTCCTAAGTTCTTCTTTCTAGAATTTTTGCGTGGACACTTTGTATCATAGTTCCTGAATTCATGAGAATCAAAGAATTTTATTTTGGACAGGTCTTTCCTCTTGCCTCCATGGATGGAATCTAGTTTTGTTTGATATTTATTCCCTTTTCCCTTATTCCCCTTTAAAACCAATGAAAATATTTCTCCATTCCCTCCTTTGGATGATCTTCCATCTCTAGTATTTCTCTTGATCTCTTCTTGTACCAAATTTGACCACAACCTTTCCCAATTCAGTAAATTTTCCCTTCCATTCCCAAATTCCTAGTAGCTATGCTAGGATTTTAGAAGGCTTAGAAGAGCTAGGCTCACTAGGTCATCATCTGCAACTACCACAACAACCCCTCCAAACTTATCCCAAACTTGTCTAAATTTGGTGAGATACCGTGGAATAGAATCGTTCTTTTCCATCTTGATTTTACAAAGTTCGTCTTTGAGGGCAAGTTTCCTATGGTCATTGTTATTCATGAATAGCTTCAGAAGTGCCTTCCACATTGCCAAAGGAGTTTTTTTTACCATGGAGATTTGGGATAATGTGGTCTTGCACTCCCTCCAAGGTTATTCTCCCCTCCTTGTCTACATATTTCTTCCATTGGGATATGTCTTGGACATTAGATGATCCTAGTTTTGGAAAGTCTATCTTGACATATTCCAACAATACATTGTCATCAAGCACTGCCTCGATGCGATCCTTCCATGCAATGACATTTGAGTTTTCTTCCAAGGCATACTCTAATATTAGTCCACTGGATGTCATTATCCCAACTCTAAAGAGATCCTGATACACTGAAGCTATAAATTTGAACCTCCTAAGAAACAACTTTGAATTTCTTGTTCTACTATGAATCCTGCTCTGATACCATGTAGTTTCATGTTAATATAATTACAACTACTCAGGAAATGTAATTTAAATCTTGAGACACAATCCTACTCTACTTCTCCTCAAGATTCGATTCACAATTTAGAACAACATTAAACATGCATTAATCACATACACAAGTACACCTATTTATCTAGGGGAAACCAACTGGCAAAACCCCTTTAGCTTGTCTTGCATTAATCAGATGAATAGATGATGTATTACAATTGCTAGCTCTAACCCAGACTTAGTCAATTTTTGCTTCTCCTTGGGCCCCTATTATTTAGGAATTTTCCTCCAATTGGCTATGCAATTCCCAAGGTTGGATCTTTGATTGCATGCAACACCTATATGCTCAAGAATGGTCTACAACTGATGTTACATTTTCTTGGAATCTGCACCACAGTCAAGGAACCAAAGTTCTCTGCATGCACTAGCTATTTTAGGTTGATTGATCAGTTAACTAGTTGATCATTGAGTTAGACTGATGTCCCACTACACAAATGACCTCCCACTAGTTCTATCAATAGTTAGAACCAATTTAACTGAGCACAACAGGATCTAACTGAACTAGATTGCTAAAAATTAGTAATCACACATGCATAATTGTACTCCAAGCATTATAACTCAAATTAACTAAGTTAATTGAGTGACAAGTGTCATGTCACCTCAGTTAAACACCTCCAATTTTTCTATTGATGTGGGAATTCGATTTACTCAATTTTGACTAAGGAAAATGTCAAATTGAGCTTTCTTGCTACATTTACCAATAGATTTGGATGGTGAACCCCTTTGGAGAACTTGTATACTAGTTGTTTGATCACGTGTGGACTTCTTTTGACATGGAGAGTGTCATTCCATGTATCATGTATGTCACTTGCATGATATGAGGATTGTTGAAAGAAGTTGTCATTGATGTCAAAGGTTGTCCAAGAAAAAGAGAATGCATATTCACTCAACTCATGAGCTCACATGGAAACATTACATAGATGGTTGGAAAGGTTATTTCAATACCTTTCCGATGATATATGGAAATCCCTGTAACTACTCATCGTTGAGGAGAAATGATTTTTGTATTTTTGAAGCACCATTTAGATACCCTATCTTTGAATGCATTTTTATTCCATTTACCTACTTGAAATGGAATAATAACATATATGCTTGGAAATTTTATCCTGAGACCTTTCCAATGGTATATGGTGATGGGCCTCCAAATTAGACACAAATTAAGGCCCATCTAACCCTTCTTAGGAACATAAAGTCTATATTAACTCTCTCCTTCTACACTTAATAATGTCTTTTTCGCTTTAATATGTTCTTAGGAATGTTTAAAGATAATTTCTTATTACGTGCCTAATTTTATTTATTTTGTAGAATATTGAGAGAATATTAAGTAATTTTTGAGTGAGAGAATCTAGGTACTTGTTCCATGACAATAAATAATTGGAATATCATGAAGTTATTGAACAGATTATGGAGCTCCATTGATTTAGAAAATGTAGGGATGTGTTTCAAACCAACAAAGTACCTTGAGTTTGGTTGGCTTACAGAGGATCTATCCTCCTTCGCATTCAAAATCAATCAGGGAAACAGACCCACAATTTTAGAGAATTGAAGGGAAACAATCCCCCTCTTTAATAAATCTTCTGCTCAAGTCCTTTTATATAAATAAGAAGGCCTAGCAGTCCACATGAGATTCAAATTAGAGAATATAGTTCTAGAGCTAGGAGCAATTCCTTTGTATTGAGGATTTTGATTGTTGATTTATGAACACTATTTCCAGTTAATGAAATCCAACTTCTTTTCAATTTTAGTTGTCTTCATAGGGGCTTTATCTCCATATGGTTAAGGTCCAACCTTCAGTACTCAAGTCCCTTTGTATTTTGTTCTTTTCTTAATGCATTTAGTGTAATTTCATTTTCTAGTTATTTCCATTTAAAAATAGTCTTGATTACATATTTGGCTCCAGATTATCTTGCCATTGTCTACATGGTTTCTTTGGTTCAAGACTAACAAAAATATCCATGTCCATGCATGCATAATTTATAGCTTAGTTTTCACACATTTCCTTCTCTGTACTTTTATTTCTAAATCCTACATATTAGCTAGTTTTCAATTAGTTAATGACTTAGGTGAAGTTATAATTACTATATATATTCTCTTGGTAGAGTAGTATTGTTATGTTTCTTCAATAAGCATCTTTGAATTCTCCAAGTTTCCCATAGATCCTTTCTCTCAATTCTCTTCGAACATTCTACAGTCTACCAGCATACGCAGTTGTGTTACAAGAGGAGGAGAATTTGTATTTTTTGCTACAAGATAGGCTATTTGATTACTATGAGGATTTCCATTTTTTACCTACACCAACCACCATCACTCCTATTTCCACGCATTTCTATTATCAAATAGCTCTTCGCCCTATCCCGTAGCACTTACAAAGCATCCTATATCACTATGAAAAGAAGCCTCCAAATACATTATGATTTTCCCCACAATGCTCCTTACCACCCCTAAGAACTCCATAATGATAAGAACACCATAAATCTGAATAAAAGGGATTCATATACCTAGTAGGAACTTTTCTTTGGTTAATAAAGTAGATAGTTGGCTTGGATAGAGGTCCGCAATGTGCAACAATATACTCCTTAACAGTATCTCCACCCCTTCTCGAACTAGACAACGAGATTGGAGTGACTCTCCTTGATTCACATGTAAATAAATAAATATCTTCCACTTGTATGTTGAGCACATGTGCTCCGACCTTGAAGGATTGTGCCTACGCATCCCATGCCCTTACAAGATACTCCAATAGTTACATTTGTTATCTCATCCCAGTAAGCCAAAATAATTTGAGAAGCCCATGATTTCTCAATTCCTAGATGGTTGCTAGATCATTGGCAACACCCATGTATTGGACTTCATATTCTCTTTCTCACCAAATCAAAGCCATTTTTTTCGAAAAGATGCCTGAAACATAACAAGAAAAATGATTAGAATAAATCCCATGCAAAAATATGAGAGAAATTTGAGTGAAAATAACAAAAGAAATTCTTCAAATGTGCTTAGTGCACAATGTGTTGCAGTGCTCTCCACAACTACATTTTTTCTGGCCCAACACACTTTTCAAAATCGTTGGGGTGTGTTGGGGCTAGGGCACAAAATTAAAGCCCTAAATCTGTCAAAACTTGAAAAAAATTGCATGAAATGAAAAACTGGAATCATGAAAAGAAGAGGAAGGTAGGATCTCCTACCTAGAAGTGACGACACCGAAAATTATCCACCGAATGGGTCAGAATCAATTGTCTAAGATTAGGGAAAAATATACTCAGAGCTCACTCAGCAAGAGGTAAAATGTGAAATGGTAAAAATGAAATTACTTTTCTCCTATTTATGGTCATTTTTATGATTATTTAATTATATTTTATTATTTTTACCTAAATGTGACCTAGTTTTACCATATATCAGATATTTTTAATCTTTGATGATTTTCTATGAAGGCTAACAATTTTTTGAAGGAATAATGACATTTTTTATTTAAAACATATCATTTTTTAGAAAGGATCATGCTTTTATCACTGTTTTGGGCTCTGTAAACTCACGAAAAAAGGAAACCCTTGGATTCCTCTTTAAGCTCTTTTCAGACTCCCTAAACATGAAATTATTGTTGAGCACTTGCATTTTCAAACTCATTAAAGTAAACGAAAATACGTCTACTCAATATAAGTTTAACCCTTTCCAAACTGAGATAGACTATTTACAAAAAAGGAATACCTTAGCCAAATATGGCTAAGAGGTTCTGTTGAGTATTGTTTTCTACCTTTTTGGAGTTAAGGGACTCTTTACGAAAATAAGCCTTTGGAGTTTTCTTTTTCGCATCTTTTTTGAACTCTCTAAACATGAAAAATATGTCAAGTCTAACCTTCGTTGGACTCCTAAGAACATCAAGTGATAATGGAGTCGTCGAACATGAAAAGACCAAACCACTTCTTCTCAAGGTTAGTTAAAAATACTTAGAGAGATTCATCTAAAGGATGGAATTACAGATAAAGCATATGTTATCTTTCTCAAGCTTGTAAAAAATAAAGAGGTACTAACCATAAATGGTTGGGGAAATTGGGAAAAATAGGGTACTCGGCCTATTAATGGGAGTGTTTCGCTTTTGAACATGACACTCTTTCACTTCGTCTTCGTGACTGTTAGGTTGGGAAATATTCTTGTCTTTTTGGATCATCACACCATATCAAAAGCCTCTATATTCAATTCCAGATCAATGATTCCAACTCCATTCAGTGTCACCAATATGTTCAGGAGAAGTCATTAAGTTGATATCTATGACAATACTCTTAATCTTTGATTCACATCTCTCATTCCTAAACTAGTTCCATATCAACATCATTATGTCTCAAGTATTGATACTTGTTTCATGTTGTTGATGGGGGGTACATCAAGGCCCTCTTGCAACAGGTCACTCCTTGTTGACATCAACTTATTATCCAAGAAGTTGACTTAGAAACTCCCTTCGGTACCTTGGATCTTTCAAACCTCAATGGCAAGCTTCCTCGCTCTCGGTGACAGCTTTTCAGCATTGGCCTTTGACCGAAATATTTTGTGTGGTGTTTGAATTTAACTCATTCATTCATTGAAACTAGATGGATTGTACTACAGTACCTTGAGAACCAGTAACATCATCAGTGTTTTATCTCATGTCTGTTAGCGGCTTACATCACTGATTGGTAATCAGATGGTGTCTCACATGTTCAACTTCAGCTCATTTGTTTGCATGGTTAGAATCGTAAGTTGGATGATAAAGTGAACAAGATAGCCTCAATGCACCCTGTCCCTTTAGCCACCTGCGTTCAACACTGGTTTCTCCCTTTTTCAGCAGTGTTGGTCAACACCTATTACTCCCTTCGGAAGGTGCATTGATTCTAGAAATTCAGGAAAATTAAAAATAATTTTGAAGCTTTATCTTCCAGAAGATTTCAAGGGTTGTTTTAACCATTTAACATATATAAGAATCTTGAATCCTATCTAACACTATCTTTGGGACCTCACCTCTTATCCCTTGAGCTCATATTCCCATCATATGTGGATCTCAAGCCCATTACGGTAAATCTTAAGCTATCATCCCTCTCTTGTAAATTTAATACCATCCATGGCATTAGAGTTGGATTTGGAGATTGATAGAATCCCTATGATGCTACATTATACCTAAAGGAATCACCATCTTCATGCATTAGGGTTGACATTGAGTTTTGTTTTTTGACAAGGAAGGACAAGTCAACTTCGGGAGACTTCTAATCTCTCCTATTTTTATTAATAAAAAGAGTGTCTTGTTTTCCTATATTTTTCATCTTATGATGGAACTCATATAATTTTAATTCCTCATTGATTCATTAGATAGGGATTTTCTATTATTCTTCTTGGGTTTTACGAATCCTTTGTTTGTTTTAGTCATTTGTGCAGGTTTTAATTATAACACTTGGAGCTACAATTGCAGCTTACAAGCAAGGAGGAAAGGAAAGTTTGCTACAAATTCTAGGTAGGCCTCTTTCCATTCTCTAACTTCTCTAAGGAAAAGTATATCTTATTTATCTTTTTTTGTTCTAACCCATTCCATTAGGTCTAGCGAATTTACTTTTGTTTGCAATTGTAAATTCCACATAACACTTTGTTTATTGCATATCTCAAGCTCTACCAAAATCACCAAAGATGCCTTACATTTAAGTGGATTCTCTCCCTCTTATATGGTTATTTCTTCACTACACATATAAAATTTTTATACAAGAAATTGACCTCCTCAGTAGCTCCGAGGAGAAAGAATTATTGGTTGAAGACCATAGAAAAGCACATACCTATTTTCTAGGGTAATGCACCCTAGAAACAGGCAAGAAGTGTTATAACACTCTCCATGTATCATCCAAGGGCGTTAGTCCCTAGGTTAACTCATTGTTTTACCTAAAGGGTAGGGTGACTCAACATTTGTGATATTTCGAAAGTCAAAGCGTGGGTTGATTTACTGACACTCTACTTTTCACTCAAATTTTAGCCCAAAAAGTAGGCAACATCTACCTTCGACCTAACTAAGGACATTTTTATTCCTAAC
This sequence comes from Pinus taeda, assembly GCA_000404065.3. Lineage (NCBI taxonomy): Eukaryota > Viridiplantae > Streptophyta > Pinopsida > Pinales > Pinaceae > Pinus > Pinus taeda. The sequence continues at coordinate 227,336 of APFE031337891.1, forward strand.
AGATTCTCATGGAAATGGAAAGAGAAATAAAACGAGGAAACATCCTAGCTTTGTCCTTAATGGAACTCATGAGAGAAATGGCAAATATGAACCTCTCGCCATCTATATATTGGAGGCTTGGTTATTGTGAAAGGGGTTCAATGGTTATCAAATGATTGTCGAAACTTTGTATCAGATATAGTTGTTATGTTTCCAAGAGGTGGAGAGAGAGAGAGAGAGAAAGGAGTTGGAGGACTAGAGGAAGCTTTATCCAACCAAGATGGTTGTAATAGTTCTTCTTCAGTATAATAATATAGATCCATTGTTGTGTTGTTTACTTGATGGTTTTGATTTCTTGTTTATTTTCATGTTGATTCAATACCATAATTATAAGTAGCTTAGATGCATGATGTTTCATATATTTATATATTAATTTTTTAATCATCAGATTTTATATGTTGTAGGATTACTCTCCATCTTGTTTGTGTGTAGGTGCTAATCTAGGAGTTGGTAGAGGGGTCTTCTGGTTGGCTACATTGGGTTCTCGAACATAATTGCACCAAGGGTTGAGGTAATCTCTCTTCTTAGGCTTTGTTAATAATGCATTGATATAGATATGTATATTCTTCTTTGTGGCAGCCACAGTTAATTTGAAACGGTCTGCCTTGGATCTCGAGAATATCCTTGAGGGTATTCCAGCTCTACCACTCGTGTATTAATCCTTAGAGAAGAATTGGTGACTCCACTAGGGACTATACTTAGTTCTTGATTTTTAACTTCAAATTTTCCAAATCTCTCTTTATTTTGAAGACTACTTGTTCTTCTTGCTTCCCATTCTAACTACTCAGGATGTTTCACAACCTTCTCTACTATGTGTAGCCTTTGACCATACCCTGAATGACTCTTTTTACATCCTCTTCTTCTGTAACACACCCTAACTATGCAAACCAGAGAGTTATAATGCCCCCAGGCTTGCAGACAGAGTACTAGTCCTACCATTAATGCTTTGTAGCTTCTCATGAGGTGCGTTAGCCAACCATTATCTTCATAAACAACCCGTTCTGTCAATTACTGGGTTGGGAAGCCATTTATAGTCTATTTAAGGGATCTGCAACTATGCACTATATTTGGTTTCCTCTTTTCTGATCATTTTTTCTTTCTAGGAAAATATCTTAAGTGCATATGTTTTTCAAGAAAAGAAAATGAAAATTTGCTAAAAAAAATTATGTTTTAGTCAGTTAGATTCTGCATATGTATATTGGGTTAGTTGTTCCCCTTCTGTTTACTGCATTGGATGCATGGTGCTAAAATTGATGTATAAATGCTTCTCTCCTTGTAGAAATAACTTGTTCATTGAACTAAAATTGTAAAACATATTTCCTGCATGGTTTGAGTCAAAGTTTCACAAAACTCCATGCGTTAACACCCCTTCTGAAGAAATTAATAAAGTATCTTTAAAATCAATCTCATAATAAAAACAATCAAAAACTGTTTTTTGAGCATACACACATATTAGTCTAGTTCTACAAGAGGCCAAAACAATGCAAACTGGTTCTACAAGAAGCCAGAAGGCCATTTCTACAGGAAGCCCAAAAACTGCTTCTATAGGAAGCCAGAAAACAGTCAGCACAGGACATTCTACAAGAAGTCTAGAAAAATGGCAAGGGAAGGAATAATGTCCTGAGATTCTAGCTAGGGAGGCAGCAGTTGTGCTGGCCACCCTCAGGACATCTCCAAAGAAAAAAGAAAAGCGGAAGAGGGAGCCTTCCATGTATTTTAAGGCAAGAAGAAGCACGAGGATAAAAACTGGCAGACCAAAAGAGAAACAGTCCAAAGGAACAATTACAATTGTAGACACCCCATCCAAAAAAAATACATCCATCACATATGAGCGGGGAAGCCCAAAGACATCCACATGGAAAGAAAGGATGGAAAAGTTGAACTCAGAGGCCTCTCTACAGGATGTTAAGGCTGTTCTACAAGAAACATTGGCTAGGCCGAAGGAGACCGAAAATATGGAGGAAAAGTCAATCAAGTCATCACTGGAGGAAGAGAAGGCTGACACCATTATGGAACCAAGCCCCTAGCCCAACCTGGGCTCTTACTATAACTTCTTAGAGGCCGGGAAGATCATTCCCCAAAACTTCACAGTGCCACTTTTCCTAGCACTAGAGGAGGAAAGAGAGAGGACCCAAACTTGGATGAATATCGCTAAATCCTAGGGTGTGGCAGATATAGGTCCTCTGAAGGAAAAGCTCAAGGAGGCCCAAAAAGAATTGACAAGGGTACGACATGTGGAGAGCTACCAGCAGGCCAAGATATGGGAAGAAAATGAGCTGCTTAGACAGCAGCTACATTTACCAAGACAAAGGAAAGAAGACAGGCCTCACCTCGTGGGATAACAACAGCAACAGGAGGAGGCCACAACAGCCAAAGATACCATAGAAGAACAATAGAGAAAGGAAGGAATGTAGGGTGAAATTGAGACATTAAATCGGCAGCTACAGGAAAAAGAATTGCAAGCAGGCCTAAAGATACAGTCTCTAAAACAACAGATACAAGAGAAGTAGGCCCCAACTGGCCTGCATGGCCAGTTGGGGAATGGAAGCTCTGCAGTGTAGGCAGCCGGCCAAATCCTACGCCCTATACCTCAGGGATCAGTGGATGCAATTTCATATCAACACTTTGCTACAAAGAGGTATCGCTCAACTCCAAAACCTCCAACAATCCATGGCTTTATGTGACAGCAGTTTGTTAGAAGACAAGGCCAAGCTATTAGAGTTCTACCTACATAATTTGGCCCTTCCCAACATGACCTCGTGGGACCCCAACACTACAGTAGGGGACATGCAGCTTATGGCCATGACCTCGTGGCTAAACCATGAAGAAAAAAGAGCACCAGAGGTTAGAAATGTCATGGATTGGGAACTACAGGAACCGCTATTGATTAGAGTAGAGCCAGGGGATCCCTCAGCATTAATATCTGCCCACCAGCACCTGCCAAACAACTCTCAGGCCCTTCTAGATTACATGGATCGTCAAGCTCATACCATAGCACATTTTGAGGACATGGAGCGACTGTTGGGGGACAACTGTGTTCATGCTTGCACCTGTAGGTGGAACACATTGTCCCACAGCCTAAAAATCAGAGAATACCACACCCCAACTAGAATGAGGGAGGCCTTGGCACGAGTGCCTCTCTACAAAAGGTCCATGCAGAATCTTCAAGCCAACTGGATAGGCCTCAAGTTAAGTCCACCTTTGTTTTTGGGGTTGTTGGAAGGAGGCACAGAAGAGGAGGAGCATAAGCAGTGGGAAGAGGTGGAAAGGAAGGCTGGATTCCATGACAGTGAAGAAGATATTACATCAGAAGCTTGGGATGTGAGGGAGGCAATCAAGGGAATCAAGGATGAGGAGCTGGACTAGTTGCTTAGAGGATGAGCAACCCATTTAGCAGGGGGGTGATGATGAGCCCCGAATTGGGTAACTTATTGGGCTCATTTTGCCCAATTGTCCTTGTTTAATCCTCCATTTTTCATAGATTATGCATGTTTTTTAGTATGTTTATGTCATTTGAACGAATAAGGGTGGTCACTCTACCTAGGAGGCTAATACGTGGTTATTTCAGGTTTTTTGGACAAATGTTAGAGCAAAACCAAGCAATCATGGGCTAGGTGACAGCCAAGCTTGAGGTGAGGATTCGTAGCGGGGTTGTCCCTGACATTAAATGGCCCTTCCTCGGTATCTCCACCCTCAACTCTGAGCTCACAGGCCACCAATACGAATCCTAAAGGCAACCAAGCAAATTTGGGAAGAGGGACTATCTACTAGCAGTTGGGACAACCGAGTCCCTTGAGGTTAGGATGCTTGCTAGGCCCCTCGTAATTTATAAATAAGAAGGCTTTAGCCTTCTTAGTTTACTTTTGAAACTATTGTATTTTTTGCACTATAGTGCTATCACTTTCAGCTCGTTTTTCTTGTAGCCATTGTGGTATAACTTTTTGGTGATGACTACTTTTTGATAATGACAAGCAGTCCTATTTGGTATTAGCTCTGAGTTCTTTATAGGAGCCGTAGCTCTTAGGGTTGGGCCCAATCTGAGAGCCAAGGCCTCCTTTACGTATTTCTATTTCCCCTTTATGTATTTCTATTTCTCCTTTATGCATCGTTGTTTCTCCTTTATGCATTTGCAAAATTATTTTTGTTACGCAAATTAAATTGTGTTGATTAACTAGGTCATTGTTTATGGTTAGAAAGGATTTTGATGTTTAGATTAAGTTGGTAGGATATCAACAAGGGAAAATCTTGAGAAAAATGCCAACGAGCACCTTTGGTTTCACCTCTCCCTCATAGGATCAGGGGCTGGGATCAAAGTAACCTTGTTGTCCCAAACAAAAACACTATTTTTCCTTTGCCATGCAATCACTAGTGTACGATTTTCGTTTACAGAAGTTTGTTACATGTTTAGATCTTTGAATGCTTTGTTGCATAGTTAATATACATGGTTTCGTTGCAAATAAAGCTTCAGTTCATTCGCTTTACTGTTAGCTAGATCAGATTAAGTTGGCATAACTAGGCCTTTGATTACTTGGAAGTCTTTATTGGTTTAGTTTGAAATATACATTGCAGAGCACCTGTACCACTTCTTCATCCACCCAAACTTCATCAGACCCATCTGTTCCATCCCCTAACTTGGTTTCTTGCCTCACGTTTGTCATTTTTCCCACATAACCCTACCTTTTTGTGCAAACATTGTTTCAGCCCTCTTTGAACAAATTCAGCCATCTACATCTTCTCTCAACTCCATCCACTAGTCCCTGGACAACTTCAAACCCCTCTCCTACCTCCATACCCACTCCTTCATCTTTCCTCACTCATCCATCCTCCAAAATCCCATTTCTGAACATCCTGTAGAAATTTCTGAACGTCCTGTAGAAATTCCTGAACATCCTGTAGAACCCTTGTAGACTTCCTGTAGAAGCTCACAAATGAGGTTTCTTGAGATCCAAACTCTGTGAAACTCTCTGGAAGGGTGTTAGGGACCGCTTAGGCCCTCTCTGAACCTTCCCAACCTCTTCCAAGCATTTCTTCTTACCGATCCACCTCTACACAGTCAAGAAGTGAAAGCCTATGCATGATAATTTTGACAACTTATTCAAAAATATAAAAAGATGTTTTCTTTAGATAGAGGTAGTATAGCCACATGTATTTTACCTTCCTAGAAGTAATGGCATCTCTTTCAGTGGCTTGCATCCTATTTTTTGCATCAGTGGGACTAGCTGGTCAAATTAGGGTTTGCTAGGGTTTGCGCTTTCTTTCAGCGTTTCAGTTTCTTTTCGCAAGCAGATTAGCTTCCTTTGAGTTAGCTTCCATCCATCAGTTAACAAGATTCTTCTCAGAGCTCATAGAAGTTGGCTTGAGGCCCTAGCAGACTTGTGCCAGCTGACCAAGTGACAGCTACAGCAAGAGCTAGTACTTATGCATACAACACCGCCGCTTCCAAGTTTGTTACGAACTACCGGGTTGATAAAAGTAAAGAAGGGAGTCCAAGGAGTTGCAACATTATTGCTGCAATACTAGAGCCCACCATATGGCATTCTAGGTATGGACACATTCCATTCAAGAGTATAAATCTGCTTCAAAAACATTCAATTGTCACTGATCTCCCTGTTATGAATGAAAAAAATTGTAATTTGCAAAATTTGTGTTCTAGAAAAGCATAAAACAGATAAATTTCCTACATATTCCTCTAGAGCAAAAGAGCCTTTAGAGCTAGTCCATAAAGATCTATCTGGACCAATGCAGACACTGAAAACTGGTGGTAGTATTTATTTTCTTACATCCATTGATGATTATAGCAGAAGATATGGGAGTATTTTCTCAAAAATAAATCAGATATTTTCTCAAGATTTAAAGAGTTCAAAGCAGAAGAAGGAAAGTAGAGTGGAAAGCCTTTGAAAGTACTCAAATACGATAGAGGAGGATAATACAACTCTAATGACTTCAAAGATTTTTTTAAACAACAGGTAATCATCATGCAAAACACAACAAGATATACTTCAGAACATGATGGAGTAGAAGAAAGGAAAAACTAGTCGATCATGAACATGGCGAGTTGTATGCTTTGTGAGAAGAAGTTGTCAAATAACTATTGGGTTGTAACAATTTCGATGGTAGTGTATGTTCTCAACAAATCTCCAATAACCAATCTCTAAGATGCATTGCCTCAAGAAGCATGGGATGGTAAAAAGGTAAATGTATCTCACATTTAGAATTTTTTGATTAGTAGCATTTTCACATGTTCCTTGGAAACTAAGAAAGAATATTAATGATAGGAGTGAAATATGTATTTCCATAGGTTATAGTGAGCAGTCAAAGGCTACAAACTTTACAATATAGTTACCAAGAAGAGTTTCTTTTAAGAAAAGATGTTAAATATTTTGAAAATAAATATTGGTCTGATCATGTTGATGAAGCTTCAAATCAGAGTTTTTATCCATCACAACCACCAAGATTGCAGGTTCAAGAAGATCCGGACCATTTTAAAAATGGTACATCTTCAAGCAGCGAATCCACCATTGATTCAACATCTTCAAGAGATACTCAAAAAACAAGAATCATTAGAGAAATATATGAACATGAACATGAGTTTGACCAACAAAACATGTTTGCATTTCTTTCATCTCAACCAACCCATTTCGAAGAATCATTTAAATAAAAACAGTGGGTTGATGCAATGAACCAAGAATATTTTTCCATAGAGAAGAACCAGACTTGGGAATTAGTTGATCTCCCAAGAGACAAAACCAGAATTTGTGTAAAATGGGTATACAAGACCAAGGTGAATGAAAAATGAGAAATTGAGAAACATAAGGCAAGGTTGGTTGCCAAAGGATTCTCACAACAGTTTGGTGTGGACTATGGTGAAACCTTTTCTCCAATAGCAAGGTTAGACACTGTCAGAACCATTTTATCCACGATATCTCAACACAAATGGAAATTTTATCATCTTGATGTAAAATCTACCTTCCTGAATGGTATATTGCAAGAATAAGTTCATATATAGCATCCTCCTAATTTTGAACATCTAGTATAGGAGCATAAGGTATACAGATTAAAGAAATCCTTGTATGGGTTGAGTAAGCTCTAAGAGCTTGGTACAATCGCATCGACACCTATGTCATCAAAAGTGTCTTTTGTAGAAGCATCCATGAGCCAACTTTGTATACTAAAAGTCACGAAGGTAAAGTTCTTATTGTATGCCTTTACATAAATGATCTTCTTTATATAGACAATATGATGTTAGAAGACTTCAAAGAAGCAATGTGAATAGATTTTGATATGATTGATCTAGGGGTCATGAAATACTTCTTAGGCATGAAATTTAGCAATATTCTAATAGCATCTTTGTTGGTCAACAAAAATCTGTCACTAACATCATCCAAAGTTCATAATGACCAATTCTAAACCAGCCGATACACCTATTTCTCAAGGCACCAAGTTGAGCAAAGAAGATATAGCATTATTGGTTGATCCCACATTATAAAAAATTCTAGTTGGTAGCTTGTTATATGTCACTGCAACTAGACTTGATATCATCTTTGCTGCTAGTTTTTTCTCTAGGTTTATGCAATCACCTAAGGTTTCTCATTGGAAGGTTGCAAAAATGATATTAAGGTATATTGCAAGAACCATAGAATATGGTTTGATCTATACAGAATCTAAAAATCGTTCACTTTCAGGTTATACAGACAACAATTATGCAGGGAGTTTAGATGATCATAAAAGCACCTCAAGGTATGTTTTTCATCTTGGAACCAATTTGATTTCATGGGCATCCAAGAAACAGTCAATCGTTTCAATATCTTCTGCAGATGCAGAGTATGTAGTAGAAAATTTAGTGGCTTGTCAAGCAGTGTGGTTGAGAAGATTATTAAAAGATATTTCAAATGTTCAAAAGGAGCCAACTCCTATTTACTATGCCAATAGTTCAACAATTTCTTTATCAAAAAATAATGTTTTCCACAAAAAGAACAAGCACATTGATACACATTTTCATTTCATCCATGAGTTTGTTACTGATGGGGACATATTACTTGCTTTTTGTGGTTCCAAGGATCAACTCGTAGATATTTTCACAAATCCATTAAGCAAAATTGTATTTGAATTTCAAAGAGAGCAATTAGGCATTGCAAGTGTCTCTACTTGTAACAATTGAGATTAGGAGGGGATGTTGAGATATTAATATCATTGTCTCCTAGGTGTCATCACATTTTATTCTGTTGTCTACTAGGTGTCATAGACAATTCAATTTTACTTCAGTTTAGTCGAGTTCTACTCCAGTCATTTATCGTTGATGTTTTCAATGTAATCTATTGAGCTATTTTCAATATTGAGAAGAGCAATCTCTCCTCGACACTTTCCTCTTCATTCTCTATTAAATTCAATCAAAAATTGAATCTTGGCCTGAGTGTCAGCAACAAGTTGAGATCAAGGTGTTGAATAATTGAGAACCATCCCATAAACATCCCTCAGGACTTCGTGCCATCAAGAAGTTGTTTTGAGAGATTAGCACAAGGCCCCCATTGTGTAGTGCTCCACCTCCCATTCAAAAGATAAAAAAGGTTGGAATCCGTCGATGAGTGGCAAACAGTCCCATCAAACAATGAGACTGCAAGACAGAAACATTTTCATTGATTGAAGTCCATCTCTTGGCTCTCGACCATGAAGCCATTGGGAAGTTATGTAGTGTTGAGCAAACTATGTTGTGAGACGATCCCAGAACCATGGGGTTGATCCATCATTTAGCGGGCTTGATATAGAGGAAGTTTCCCCATCTCATATTGTATCACTTATGAGAACCACAAGAAGATTGTGGTAGTAGAGATTGAGACCCAACAATGAAGCGAGATCGAAAATCCCGCTAGCAAGATCTATTACTTGCTGTAAACGGGAAAGGTGATTGGTAATTAATGTAAATCACTGTCAGTCATTGTAAGGCCATCAAATCAAGAGTGTAAGCGCGATTGATATAATAGGGAAGTGCCAATAAGCAAGCACACAAGATATTAGTTTTTTTCTGTGTAAGTGTTGTGTTATAACTTATGACTGTGGTCGTATGCCTAGATGTGATAAGCCCTAGGTGTTAAGGACTATACATTTGAGGAATGCATGAAATTGCACAGTGAAATTGAGACCCCTGTAAGGCATTGGGGGTTGTGTTGTGTTGGGGAGTTGGTGTAGAATTATGGCTCCTATGGGAAGTCAACATAAAGTGCTGACCCATAGTCTTCATTGGGACAAGAATCCACCTAGGCTGAAAATAACTTGCTTGCAAATGAACAGTAAATACGCGGAGGTTGTATATGCCCACCATTGGATTTTGACAGAATAATTATCCAATAATGAGCATATACAACCCCACACATTTACTGCTCATTGCCAAGCCAATTATTTATCGCCATAAAAAAATTAAAAAAAAGCTAAAAATCATTACATCTCTGCAGCGAACACCATTATATTTAAAAACAAAAAGACAACCTATACACATGACCTTCCTCCATACTCCATACTTAGTTATGGATCAAAATTCAAAATTGAACCAACAAAACCTTACGTAATAACAATAGTGACTCATCCTACTTGTTGGATCCTAAATACTCGAACCCTATGCAAAAGCGGTGCCATGATTGATCTTGACTATCTTTTTAATTTGTTCGAGGCCAACAACATACCACTAAAGGTAAGTGGTAGCCAATGGAGTAGCTCTAAGTACAATGCCCATCACTAAGGCCCATTGACATAATTCAGGCCATTCCTTCTCAAGAAAGACACAATTTGAGATATAAACTCCATGTGTAACGATGAAAAGGCACCAAGCAACTCAAAGATCCAACGATCCTAAGAGTAAAGTGGTCAACGGTTGTGTCGGTGGGTTATCCACATATGTACGGAGATTCTGATGAGGACAGTGACACTTGGAAGAACAGCGCCCTCGGGTAAGTGAAAGGGAAAGTTGGTGCAAAAAACAAAAAATATGGCATGCAGAAAAGATGAATGGTTTACCATCTTACCAGGACAAAACAGTTCTGCTGTGAAATTTTTTAAATGCATTTTTGGGCATAGCTTTACAGTGATCATTAACGCGGTGGAATTATTTTTACGGTACTTTACTTCACAGGTTTTGCAATTTATATTCGTTACTCTAACTGACCATGTTGTGTTCATGGGCCTATTAACATTCATTATTCTCCGGACTGGTTGACCCCCGGCCAATGGGTTTGTTTAAAGGAGTATATACACAAAGTATATAAATATATTCCCATCATCACGATGGACCAATATGAGCTGAGAATTATTCCTGCATTTGTCAGAACACATGTCAAGCACTTTGTCTTCCAACGACAAAAGACAGGATTTGTTTATCTCTGAAAATGGAAGCTCTATATGCATGAGTGGTCAATTATTCCACTTTCAAGGCATGTGGCAGCTAAAACATCTACATTGTTCCAGAATGCAATAACGTGAATAGCATTATGCACATGTATGCATGATACCTTAAATTTCCTGAACTGGGTTGTTGATTTGACAGAGCAAAACTATTGTTTACAGGATTCTCATCCTTCAAAACAATTCGAAAGGATAAACGCTGAAATTCTCGCTTAATTTACTTTTCTAATTCAAATATAGTTGCTCGAGTACGCTCTTCTGCCTTCACTTCCTGTCACCAAATGCAATCTCTCCATTAATAAGATATTTCACTTATACTAATGGTGAAATCCTCCTTGTGTAGGACTATTTTTCCTAGGCCTGCATATTTTCAGTATCATTATTTAATGACATTTAACTGGGTATTATTAAAACTTTACTTCCTTCTACTTATACAGAAGTGGTTTTGCAATGAGCACTGTCATTGCGTCGCAGTCGGTGCCATTTATTCTCTGAAAAATGGCACTTCACTCATCTTGTTTTATTAGATTATCCAAAATTACTGCATAACCATTGCTAATTAACTTGCCAAAAAACTATTTAATTAAATAAGTGAGTGAAAAGGTTTTGTTTTTTTTTGTTTTTTTAAATGAGGCATAACTAGCTTGGGTGATCCGGAGTTAACTATAATTATTAGATGTATTTAATTAAATACGTGAGTGAAAAGGTTTTGTTTTTTTTTGTTTTTTTAAATGAGGCATAACTAGCTTGGGTGATCCGGAGTTAACTATAATTATTAGATGTTTTGTATAAAAGCATGATTTAACAACACATTTTATCAATTTACAAGTGACAGTTCAATATTCTTATTCTCTTATTCTCATTATACAGTTAACCCAAATAAATTTTAAAAGTTTAATTTTTAATATATAATTATAATGAATATATTTCATTACATTATATAAAAATTTATTTTTTTTATTTGGTTGTTTATGTTATTCTCTAATGATGAATAACATTATAAGGTTTAAGAGCAATGAAGAGGCTATAATATGAAACAAAATATAGGAAAGAAAAAGAGAAAATTTTTGAATGGATAAAGTTAAAATATATAGTTAAATTTTTCTAAAGTTGCATGAATTTTTATTTGCCCTTATATAAAATTGAGAATAATAAATTATTTATAAAAGAGTTTTTGCTAAAGAATTATATAGGAGAAAATTTTGCCTAACATTTGGAATCAGCTAACATAGTTAACCTCTGATTTTAATGATGAAACACACTACTAATCTAACACACATAAACTTGATTCAAAAAATCAATTTCATATTTATAATAAATGAAAATTTTATATCATGCCATTATAATAATATTAATATTAATTCAAATAATTTTACTTATTAAAATTAATTAAATATATATTTAATTTTTAAAATGTTATAAGTTAAATTTTATAAACTCAAAATATTTTAGAAATCGCGCAACATGAGATTCCACCATAACATAACCACTATCAAAATATTTTAGAAATTGAACGACATAAAATTTCACATTCAAAATATTTTAGAAATTATGCAACATAAAATTTCACCATAATAATAATTAAAAACCTGTCTTAATATATTATCACATTCAATTAAATTTATTAAAAAAACTTGAAAAATTACGAGTTTTATTCAACCAAATTATGGGCAAAATTTGATCCGTCTCTATCATAGAGGGATCTCAAGAGAATACATGAGGGGTAAGTCCCTTTTGGATGCCCATGTTCCCATGATGCATGTGCAATTTTTCAAAGTTGGTTTTATATTTCACCTTCATTTTTGAGGTGGGGATTCTTCCCGTCTAAACCAAATGGAAAAATAGGTAGTATTCTAGGAGATATAAAGGAGGCTAATAAGGATGTGAGCGTGTGTTTTTATATATTTGTGATGAATCTTGGTGATTTATAAAGATGAATTTTGATTATTTAAGAAAATATAATTATTTTTTTGGTTAATTTAAATTTTTAAGTACAAATTTAAAATTATATTTTGAGCTTCACTTTTTTATTTATTATATTTAGATTTTTTTTTCAATTTTTATAACCATGTTTCTATCATGATGATATTCATAATTGATGATTCGAAAGTTTAACACATAAATTTTTAAATATGATAAATTTGCAAGATAAAATTCGAATAATCTCATCACATAAGTTTCAATTCTTCAATTAAAAAAATATTTTTAAAATTGAAAATAGTTTTTCTAATAATGTTGTTTTTTAATAAATATTTTTAATTAACAATTATTTTGAAATGAGATTTCGATATTTTAATTTAATTATCAATATATAAAGGTGGATAGTAAGGGATAAATATTCTAAAATATTTTCAGTAGTAGTATCAAAAGTACTTATGTCCAACCCCAAGGGATAATAGTTTCTAATTATCTTGCCAACTGGGAGGTTAATGGGTTAAATCTCCTCAAGGCCCTTGGTGTTAGGTTGCATCAGATAAATCTCTTCGGGTGGATTTGCACGGATTATTACTTGTATATGTGGCAGCCACTCAGTTACAATGAACCATAACTAGCATTTGCATCAGATGTTGCAAAGGAAACGCCGTAAGGCATAAATTGAAGAAAGCAAATAGAGCAAAAAAATACTTCGATAAAGAATAAGAA
>APFE031337891.1:264112-310899 GCA_000404065.3 Pinus taeda
GCCACTGTTGCTACCGCAAAGATCCAGAAAAATGAACCCGAAGATCTAGAGGAGGAGGAGCGTCTCTTCCACTCCCAGATGTGGGTAAAGGGCTCCACGATACAGTGCATTGTTGATAGCGGGAGTCAAAAGAACCTCATTTCGGCAGAGGTCGTGAAGCGGTTGGGCTTACCGATGGGTGACATTAGAGCTTTGACAGACTTTCATGGCTATAACCTTATTGATTACATGCTACTCTACCTCTTCCTCTCAACTTCAACCTCAGCCTCTAACCTTTATTATGTAAGGATAAATCTCAGCTCAGTATAGTGGCCTCCTTGAGTGTCTACTTAACTATTCATCATGTAAAAATAAATCTTATTTTATTAAGTAGGGCTCTCTTGAATTTATGTTGATGGCAAATTTTAGAAATATTTCGAAATCCAACCGTTGTAAAAAAATCAATTATTTAACCTTTCTCATGAATATCAAATTTTAAAATATTCCCTGAATCTACTATCAAACATAAAAATGGCCAATACAATGTGGTGTGGAATTCAAAACTAACTTACCATTCCCCTTCCTCTACATATAAACTCACATTGCCCGGAGCTATTTTCATGGTCGTGTGTTGGAAGACATTAATTCCAACCACTTGTCATTAATGCAGTTGCTAGACTATTCTGGAGGATTCGGCGGATGTCTTGAGAGATGGATAGCTTCCTGGAGAAGCCACTGACTCCAGAAACTTCTTTGATGTATATAGAAACTACTTCAACAATCAAACGAAGACAATTTGTTTTGTGTTTTATGTTTTCAAGTGAGTGTTCTTTGGTTTGGTATCAGAGCACAGGTGAGTTGTGTGAGGAGACGCGTGAGATCGAATCTGAGTCTGAGTTGTAGGAGTGTTTTGTTGGTGTATCTTTGTTTGTAACCTATTGCAGTTGTTTTGTGTCCATTGCCTGGAGGTGGCGCATACCCCTGGTTGTAGTGTTGATGCATATCTATTCGTTGTCCTATTGGAGGCTGCTTTTGTGAATCCTAGTGAAGGTGTGGCTGAGCCGAGGGCGTGTGAAGCCACTTTGAATATTGGTGTGCTCCCTGCTAAAAAGCTAACATGGTGTGAAGGAGGCATTGATTGGTGTGGAGGAATTGATCCTTGTGTTGTGTTGTTGTGAAGGTGTTGCCATCTGTCTCTCTCCAAATTGTGGTCAAGAGGACCTGGCCATACCGTGAAAAGAGTGTGATTGGTGGAAGCAGAGTAGTAAAGTGCTGGTGAAGAGCTGTAATGCAAATTTGGCTCGCAGCATCTGAAATCCAAACAGAAAATCAACTCTTGCTTACATTTTGTGGGTGTGGAATCGAACCAGAAATTCCTGTGGTATTTTTTGACATTGCATTCGATAGTAATTTCATAAAATTTCAAATTTTACTGTTGTTTTATTGATTCCTAAGGATTTTTTGCAAGGGTTAAATCTTGAATGTTTTTTAATTAACCCAAGCTTCAAATTTGAAAAGTAGTTACAGTCTGCGTGAATAAGTTTGCTCGTGCAGGGAGACGACATTGGTGCATAGAAGACTCCTTATTGTGCAATTATGGTAAGAATTTGGCTGCAAGTGGAGCCATTGTGGTTGTGCAGTCAGCTGGTTCATGAGCCATTTGTTGCCAATAAAATCTAGCCAAATATTTTCAATTCCCAAGGAGTTGTTGGAGCCCAAAACAAGTGAGTGGGGCCAATATTTTTGTTTTTAATATTAGCTCATTTGACTTAAGAAAAGGGGGTTAGCTATAAAATTTTATGTCAAAATTAGTAATTTTTTTGGTGATTGGTATGGTGAAAATAAGTGACATGGATAATGTATTGGCGGAATCTTATTTATCTAAATCTAACAAGTTAGACGATGAAAATTATGCAAATTGGAAGTTTAAGTTGCAGACTTTGATGGAAAGCAACAATACATGGGTGATTGTGTCTAGATCTGAAGTTAATCCAGTGTCCCCTCAAGCCATAGATGCTACAATTCAAGATTGGAAGCAACGGGAAAACAAAGCAAAGGTGCTTTTGCGGATGATGGTTAAGGACAACATTATTCCACACATTAGAGAGTGCAAAACATCCAATGAGACATGAGACACTCTCAAAAATTTGTATGAGATGAAGACTACAAATCAAATAGTGTATTTAAAGAGTAAGCTTCTTTCAATTAAGATGGAAGAAAATGTAAGTGTTAGTGATTTTATTTCTAGAATTAACGATCTAAAGAATAAATTAGGTGACATTGGTAAATCAATATCTAATACAGACTTGATTACTATGACATTAAATGGAATGATTGATGAATATCAAATGTTTATCACTGGTCTTTCAGCTAGAGAGAAGGCTCATACTTTTGATGAGTTGGCAGGTATACTTATGCAGGAACAAGAGCGGAGAAGAAGCCTTAAACAAAAATCTCCCAATTCGGATTTGGCATTGATGGCCAAAGGGAGGCAATCCTTCAAAGGCAAATAGTGGAAGAAAAATAAAGGCAAAAAGCCACAGGTAAAATCATTTCAAGGTACCCCTTTACCAAGGACAAATGCAAAATCAAGTAGAGATGATGTGTGTTATTACTATGGAAAACCTAGTCATTTTGCTAAGAATTGCATGAAAAGGAGGTCTGATCAATTTAAACAAAGAAGGCATTTAGGAAATTATGTTGATAGAGATGAAGCAATTAGTCAAGATGTTAGCAATCTTAAATTGTTTGTGTCCAATGCCGCTTTTTTAGCAAAAACTGTTGATGATAATGCTTGGTTTATAGATTATGGTGCATCAATCCATATGTCATGCAAAAGAGATTGGTTTGATACTTATCATGAGACTAGTAATTGTGGACACATCTATTTAGGAGATAATAGATCACATGAAATTAAAGGATATGGTAATATAAGTGTTATGATGCCTAATGGACAAGAAAAGCAAATTCAAAATGTGGTGTATGTTCCAGGATTAAAGAAGAACTTAATTTCAGTCTCTACTATCACAGATCAACATTTAAAAGTTGAATTTGTGAAATCACATTGTTTGGTAAAGGATGTGCAGGACAACTACAAGGTCATTGCAAAAGGAATGAGAGTTGGAGGCTTATACGAGTTGGATGTAATGAAGAATGGGCATCAAGCTTTGGCATCAACAGGCATGTCAACTATAGAACTTTGGCATCAAAGGTATGGACACTTAAATCATAATGACCTAATGTTGCTACAAAATAAATTGATGGTAGAAGGTCTTCCAATTATTAAAAGTGAACACTTTTAATGTGAAGGTTGTGCACTAGGAAAACAACATAGGGAAGAATTTCCTGTGCATGAAAATAGAAGAAAATGTGAAATACTTGAACTAGTGCATACTGATGTATGTGGTCCCTTGCAAACTAAGTCATTTGGTGGAGCATATTACTTTCTTATATTTATTGATGATAGCACCAGATACACCTAGGTATACTTTATAAGAAACAAAAGTGACGTGTTTGGATACTTTAAAAAATTCAAGAGTATAGTTGAAAAGCAAATAGGAAAGAGCATTAAAATTCTTCGATCAGATAAAGATGGTGAGTACACTTCAAGAGCTTTTATCAAATATTGTAAAGAAAATGGAATTATGCAACAATTTACAGTACCACATACACCTCGACAAAATGGAGTAGCTGAAAGAAAGAATAGAACATTAGTTGAATGTGCTTGAAGTATGTTAAAAAGTAAAGGACTTTCTAATAGTTTTTGGGTTGAAGCCATTAACACAGCTGTATATCTTAAGAATAGAAGCCCTACTAAGTATCTTGAGCACAAAAAACCATTTGAAGCATTTTATGGTTTTAAACCTAAAGTTAGTCATTTAAGGATATTTGGATGCAAGGCCTTTGCTCATATTCTTAAAGAGGATAGGAGAAAATTAGATGTCAAAGCCATCAAATGCATTTTTATTGGATATTGCACTGATCAAAAATCATATAAAATGTATGATCCAAGTACTCACAAGGTCTTTGCAAGTAGAGATGTTATATTTCATGAGCATGCAGATAAACAAATAAAAGAAGATGAACATAATACATGGCAGTCTCCTTATGAAAACTTTAAGGAAGAAGAAGAAGTTGTGGAATCAACTCAAGTACAAGAACACATGGACATTCCAAAAGACACATCAAGGAATCAAAGTCCACAAAGAAGTGATGAAGGCACTCCACAGAGAAGAAAAGGAGAAGGTACTCCACAAAGTAATGAACTTCTAAGAAGGTCAACACGACAGATTCAAGCCCCCATCAGGTATAAAGATTATGCCTTCATGTCTCAAGCAATGACTGTTTTTGAGCCCTTAAATTTTGAACAAGCCAAAAATCATAAAGAATGGATGGAAGCTATGAAAGCAGAATATGACTCTATAATGAAAAATGAAACTTGGGAATTAACAGAATTACCTAAAAATAAAGTCCCTATAGGATCAAAATGGTTGTACAAGACAAAATTTAATGCAGATGGTTGCATAGACAAGTATAAAGCAAGATTGGTTGCAAAAGGTTATTCACAAAAAGAAGGTATAGATTATGAAGATACCTTTGCTCCAGTTGCAAAAATGAATATGATCAGAATAATGATAGCATTGGCAACTAAATATGATTGGAAGCTACATCAATTAGGTGCAAAGTAAGCTTTTCTAAATGGTGACTTAAAAGAAGAGATTTATCCTGTTCAACCAGAAGTATTTGTAAAAAGGGTTAAGAACATCTTGTATGCAAGTTAAAAAAGGCCTTATATGGACTAAAACAGGCCCCCAAATATTGGTATGAGAAAATCGACAAATTCTTCTTTCAGCAAGGATTTAAAAAGAGTAAAAGTGATCCTAATTTGTATGTCAAGACAAACAAAAATGGGGATATAGTATTACTTTCTATGTTGATGATCTAATAATAACATGGAGTGTTGATAAATTAATTACAAATATAAAAATGAGGTTATCACAAGAATTTGAGATGAAGGATATTGGTGAGATGCACTATTGTCTAGGTCTTGAAGTATGGAGAAATGATGGAAGAACCTTAATCACACAAAGCAAATATACAAATGAAGTACTAAAGAGATTTCATATGAATGGATGTAAAGCAGTGAGTACTCCATTGGAACAAAATATCAAATTAAGAAGTGATGATGGAACAAAAGAGGTGAATGGAACATAGTATCGATTATTAGTGGGAAGTCTGAATTATCTCACTACCACTAGACCAGACATTGCTTATGCAGTAAGCATACTTAGTCAATTCATGGCTAAGCCTCATGAAAACCATTGGATAGCTACAAAAAGGGTCCTTCAATATTTAAAAGGAACTATCAATTTTGGTATTGAATATACTAATGCTTGTAATGTTGAATTGACAGGTCATTCTGATTCTAACTGGGCTAGAAATCCAGATGACAGTTGATCCACCACTAGATACATCTTCAACATACGATCGGCAGCTATATCATGAAGCAGTAAGAAACAGGCGATAGTTTCCTTGTCATCAACTGAAGCAGAATATAAAGCATTATGTAGTGGCATCTGTGAAGCTCTATGGCTTAGAAGAATACTTGAAGATGTTGGTGAAGGTAAACAAGAACCTACAGTGACCAGATGTGACAATCAAAGCAGCATCAAACTGGGGAACAATCCTGTATGTCATGCAAGGTCAAAACATATAGACACACAATATCATTTTGTAAGAGAAAAGGTCCAATCAAAAGAAATTTCTCTAATATACTGTAATACAAATGAGAATGTAGCTGACATATTCACTAAACCTCTTGGGAAGGCAAAATTTGAGTATTGTAGAAGTAAGTTATGTGTTGTAGAAAATCAAGATTATATTGTAAGCCTAGCTGAGACTTAGACCAACAGGCATGACAATTAAGAATATGTTTACAATATCTTATGTATCGTGCTATAGTATATTTTTCATATGGTTGGAATTAAGGGAGAGTGTTGGAAGACATTAATTTCAACCACCCGCCATTAATGTAGTTGCTAGACTATTCTGGAGGATTCGGCGGATGTCTTGAGAGATGGATAGCTTCCTGGAGAAGCCACTGACTCCAGAAACTTCCTTGTTGTGTATAAAAACTGCTTCAGAAATCAAACGAAGATAGTTTGTTCTGTGTTATATATGTTCAAGTGACTGTTCTCTGATCCTATGGATTCAAACAAAGGGGACAATCTTTGTGATTTTGCTAGAAGCTTTTATTGTCGAACACATTGCAAAGAATCCAATTTTTTCCTTCTCAGTCCAATATCTCGAATATCCTTTACATTTCTCTCTTTTTTCTCTTCAAATACGCGAGAAAGAGCATGAATCTCTCTAGCTGGGAATCTGTTCATGTTTGTGAGGAGAAGAAAAAAATCCCCTAGAATGTGCCTTTTGTTTTCAGCGGTCCGCCTATCTTTTGGGAGGAACACGTAATTGTGTTGGCATAAGATGGAAGGATATTTTCAATTAGAGAGTATAAATCACTCTGGTTTTATATAAGTTTTATATAAGTGTGTTTATAATTTGCTAAGTTAATTGGTTATAATTAGATAGAGTTTGTTTTTTATATTTAGAGTGTTTTGTTAATTTTTAGGAAGTGGTTGAGGTTTAGTTTGTTGAGAGATTTTTTCCAATTTGTTAGTTTTCTAGATTGGTGTGTGATTGAGATATTTTCTCAGCTAAAGAATTGAGTATCTAAAATAGTTTTCCTATATTTAGATAAAGTATATTGTATTTATAAAAATATTATAACATTCACTAAATATAGATCTTAACAATTATGTCTATTAATAAGTGTCTACTCTCTCATCTTAGCATTTCCTAATCTCGCAACAATAATTTTGATTCCCCACATGAGAATATGTTGGGATCTCTTCTCTACTTTTCCAAACATGCTATGAACAACAATTTTTTTGTCCCTTATTGATTTCATGGAATACCAATGCAATACCCTTTGATTATTCCTTCTTCGACAACACGTTTGAGCACAACTATTTCATTCCCACTGTCTCAAAAACATTGGGATGGAAAATATATCTCCCAAGTCACTTGGCAATTATCTGTTTCATTATGGCTCCTTTTTCCTACTAAAGGGCATTACTTTTGCCACTAATTTGACTTCTCACATGGCAATGATTCATTGTTTCTCAAATCCAACGATTTATGCTTCTCCTCAATGTAACCGTCTACGTCTTATGTGTGTAGAGAGTATTCCTTCTTCCAATTGAAGTTTGATTTGGAGATGGTCTGTAAGTTATGACATGAAGACTATTTGGTTTGTACAAATTTTAGTCTCCATTAGGTATCGGGTTCAGATCGCATGGGAAGAGGCTGAGAGTGGGAGCCAATTATCAAGAATAAAACTCTTACCTAGTCTAAGGTGGCAGGTGAGGGAAAAAAGCTCTTATTACAATACTGAGGAACTTGAGGAAGGAAAAAATACATGATTCATCTAAAGCACATTAAATAAATATGGTATTTCATAAGTGAGTAGATCCATAGAATCATCTACGTATACTCAAATGTGTTCTAGGTCCCTTAAAATGACGAGGCAGCTTAGTCCACTTTAATAACTATTTATAAGAAATATATTTCCACTATAACCCTTGTAATCAAAATAACTATTAGAGAATAAAAGTGGCAAGATAACCCCCCTACACACACACCAATAATTCTGCATTTTCGGGGTTCCACCCTAACACCCTAAAGTAGATAGATAGGTTACTATCTGTTAGACCATCTCTATTAGATAAGGCTTGTTACACTTCAAATTCACTTTAGTGCACCTCATATGATTTTGGAAAAATGTAACCCAACAGATGAGTAGATTATTTATACTATTGTAGCATGATCAATCAAATATCTCTATACTCATGTATTGTATTGGGCCATGCTTAAATGATTTATCGACAATGTTGGACCAAGATTATTTCTCCACACCCTTTTTAGTCACTCATGACCCATCCTCTTAGACACCATTCCAAGATATCCCTTGTTATTATGGCTTAGATAACTTCCTCTTGATGGAATTAAGTTGAATCCATGTCAGTTATTTATGACCTGGGTCAACATGAAAAAGTCTTGAGATAAATTTATGAGGGAAAACAATCGAGGGCGACATGTAGGCTCTCTTACTTCTTTGTATTTAAAATTAATATTCATGTTGTAAAGGTTAGTATACCTATGCAAGCACATGTATCTTATTCCTAAAAATGGATAGCACACCACAACTACCCCCCCCCCCCCCCCCCACATCATGTTACATTATTTTCTCACCCTTTGGAAATTGATTATCGGAGATGACTTTACAATTTATCATGTAGTTTTACATTTCTTGAGGTACTTTCATATACTCTAAGTAGTACATAGATCCCAAGGAATTAATCATGTCATCACAGGCATTTATGAGATATTTACACATCCATGGGAAACCTCTTAGCATTCCATACCCTACATCTTCGAACATTATCATCCTACATCACTTTTGGAGTTATTTCTAAATTAATTCTATAGATTTATGGTGATAGAATTGTAATTGTTCGAGAAATTTAATCTAAATAATGAGACACATTCCTACTCTACTACTTTGTGGAATTCAATTCATAATTTAGAACAACATTCACAAACATTCATTAATCACATACACAAGTACATAGATTTATCTAGGGGAAACCAACTTGTAAAAATCCTTTTAGTCTGCCTTGCATTAATTAGATGAATAGAGAATGTATTACAATTGGTAGCTCTGCGTGAGCTTAACTTGCAAGTGAATAACCTATATCTCTTCTCAATGAGAATCTCTGACCCATACTTTGTCCATTTTTACTTCTCCTTGAGCCCCTATTTCTTTACACAACTCCTAAAGAATTAGGTCCCTATTATTTAGGAATTTTCCTCCAATTGAATACCGAATTCCCAAGGTTGGATCTCTAATTGTGTGCAACATTTATACACTTAGGAGTAGTCTACAACTGATGTTACATTTCCTTGGAATCTCCACCATAGTCGGGGAACTCGAATTCTATTCATGCATAGGCTGTTTTAGGTTGATTGATCATTAAACTTGTTGATCATTGAGTTATAATGGTATATAACTGCACAAATGACCTTCCATTAGTTCTATCAATAGTTAGAAGTCATTTAATTAAACACAAATAGATATTATTGAACTTGATTGATAAAAATTAGCAATCACACATGCATAACTGAACTCCAAGCCCTCTAACTCAAATTAACTAAGTTAACTGAGTGAAAAGAACCATGTCACCTTAGTTAACTACCCCCACGTTTTATGCTTTGTAGAAATTCGATTTACTCAATTTTGACTAAGGTAAAAGTCAAGTTGAGCTTTCTTGTTACATTTCTCAACACTCCCTCTTAGCAAGAAAGGGATTATCAACCACCCCTATCTTGCTCCTATGGAATTCAAACTTCCCTCTTGAAAAATCCTTTGTTAAGATTTCATTATCTTGTTCCTCTATCGGAATGTAATGTAACAACATTATCTTGGTTTGCACACAGTCCCATAGATGATGATACTAGATATCTATATGCTTGGATCAATCATGAAATATTGAATTCTCAGAGAGCTTAAGGCAACAATTATTATCATGATATATATCACAGTATGGTCCATATCCTGACCAAATAGTCCTAAAAGTATGTTTCTCATCTATATTTTCTCACATGATTCTTGAATTGCAGACATGTATTCTTCTTTTGCTGAGTTTAGCACCACAGATCTTTGCTTCCTGTTGTACCAGGAAATAGTTGTGGGCCTAACAATGCAAATTCCACCTCATGTACTCCTTTAGTCAGATGGATTCCTTGCCTAATTTGCATTTGTGAAGCCACATATCTTCACTCCCCCTCTCTGTCTATACCATAATCCATACTGGGTAGTGCCTTTGAGGTACTATAAGGCATAATTTACTGCCTTTCAAAACAATTTGGTCAACCTAACCATAGCTTGGCTTAGTTGGTTGATTTCATAGCACATCTCTTGTCGTGTGTTCACAAGATACATTAGTGAACCCACTAGCTATCAATAAACAGTAGCATCAAACTCTTCACATAAAGTGACATTATCCTTCCTCTAGTTGGTTACTAGAGGTGTCTCCATGGGCTTACTACTATCCATGTCAAAATATTTGCAGTATCTCGTTGGCATACTTGCCTTGATACATAAACAATTCTCCATCACCTTGCCATACTTCCAACTAGAGGAAGTAGTGCATGAGACCCATGTCTTTCATCTCAAATTCCCTTGCAAGGTCCTCTTTGCAATAGCTAATCAACTGCTCATCACCTATCAATATTAAATCATCAACATATAACAAAACGATAAGTAATTTACCTTCTACCAAAATATGATAGAGGTACACATTCACTTTAATTTTGGTGAAGCCCAATCCAGTGAAATTACTGTTGATCAGAGTGTACCAAGATTGTGCTCCCTTTTTGAGACCATAAAATGCTCTCTTGAGTCTGCACACATGAGACTCCCGATCAAATGTCTCAAAACGTTTTTATTTCTCGATGTACACTCCCTCCTCAAGAACACCATTGAGGAATGTTATTTTTACATCCATCTGGTGGATCTTTCACCCCATTTGCGTAACCAGTGTAAGAATTTATCTAATGGATGAATACCTTGCTATGGGACCAAAGGTTTCCTCATAGTCAATTCCCTCAACTTGAGAGAATAGTTTGGCCACAAATTTGGCCTTATACTTATCTATGCTTCTGTCTGTTGCATGCTTAATCTTGAAGATCCATCTTAAACCCACAACTGATTTATCTTCCGGGCTTGGGAAGCAATTTTCTTTATGATGGATTCATATTCTTCCACCATAGCATCAACCAAAATTGGTTTCTCAACTACTTCGTCAAAAGAGGATGGCTCAGACTTTACAAGCTTAGTCATTATAGCCATATACCCAGTGTACCTCTCAAGTGACCTCCTCTACCTACACTGTGAATTGGGGGTTCCCACATTCTATCTAGCATCATGCATCAATCTATCAACTTATCTAGTTCATGTTCTACCTTCTCTCGATGGTTCTTCTTGAGCGTATGTTTCCACCCACCTCCTCTTTGATCCTCCATTTGTGGCTTCTCCAAAACTTCCTGAGGCTCCTCTTTTAGAGCTAAAAGATCTTCCTCTAGTTGGATCTGAATCTTCCTCTCAAGAGATCATATCATTTCTTTCTCCTCGTCAAACTTTACATCCCTACGCATGAATACCATTCTGAGGGAAGGTAAGTACACCTAATAAATGTGTGTAGTTTCAGTGTAACCCACAAAAAATCCCAACTCTATTGTTGGCTCAAGATTCTTCCTCGAATATTTGGGGACATGACAATAAACAGAGGCTCCAAAAATTCTTAATTGAGACAGATCCAACTTTTTCCCCAAGATAACCTCCTCCAGTGTAATCATACCAAGAATATCATGAGGACTCTGGTTCTGTAGGTAGCCTATCATGTTATTTTCCTTTTTGCACAAATGAAGTGGCAGACATTGGTCATGTATCATAGCTCTCCTAGCTCCCACAATTCTATGGTTCTTCCTCTTAGCTACCTCATTCTGTTGTCGGTTGTGGGGTACTATGATCTCTATTGGAAATCTTTCTTTTGCACGTCCTTGAAGTCATTCAAAACATATTCACCTCCATTGTAACTCCTGAGATCGTTCACCCTTTTGTTAGTATCTTTGCCAAATAGTGCCTTGAATTCTACAAACTTTGAGAATGTAGCATCCTTCTTTCACATGAAGAAAATCCAACACTTCCCTGAGAAATCATCAACAAATATAACATAGTACGTATGTTTGGCAATGGAGGTTGTCAAGAAAGATGCAAAAACATCAGAATCGACTCTTTCCAAGACTACATGTGCTTTGTTTTCTTAATCATGGAATTTGGATTTCACATACTTCCCCAAGGCACAACCCTTGCAGGGCATCATGCTCCTCAAGAGATCCTTTAGGAAGGCTAGTGGTTATTTGTTGCGTTACTTTTAAGATGCCATGATGCAAACTGGTCAATCTCTTGTGCTAAAGCTCACTGACATCATGACTCTGCACTTTCACTGCCTTATAACTTAATGCATCACAATCTCACACATCAAGTTTATATAGGTTTTTCACACAAACCCCGATATACTTCACATGTCTAGTAGTTATGTGCCTCAGAAATGATTTACCTTTACTAAAGATCACATCATACCCATGGTCTTCCAAAAATGTTGTAGAGATGAAGTTCTTCTTCAGGTCCAACAAAAACATAAAATCTTTGAGGCGAAGAGGGGATATAGACTCCCTCTTAAAGGTTATTGTACGAATCTCGGTAGCATTGTACCTTTTGCCATCCCCAAGCCTAATATGCATCTAGATATCTTTCTCCTTTAAATTATTGAAAAAATATCTACACACTCTCATGTGGACCAAGGCACCCAAATCAAAGTACCACACACTCCCCATCATAGTCTTGCCATGCATATTGTAAGGGTGAATTCTAGCTCAAACTATGAAGCCAATGCATCACCTGCTGCTCCTCCTGAGTTCTTCTTTCTAGAATTTTTGTGTGGACACTTTGTATCATAGTTCTTGAATTCATGAAAATCAAAGAATTTTATTTTAGACAAGTCTTTCCTCTTGCCTCCTTGGATGGAATCTGGTTTTGTTTGAGATTTCTTCCCTTTTCCCTTATTCCCCTTTAAAACTAATGAAAAACTTTCTTCGTTCCCTCCTTTGGATGATCTTCCATCTCTAGTATTTCGCTTGATCTCTTCTTGTACCAAATCTGACCACAACCTTTCCTAATTCAGTAAATTTTCCCTTCCATTCACAAATTCCTAGTAGCTATGCTAGGATTTTGGAAGATCTAGAAGAGCTAGGCTCACCAGATCATCATCTACAACTACCACAACAACCCTTCCAACCTTATCCCAAACTTGTCTAAATTTGGTGAGAAACTATGGAATAGAATCATTCTTCTCCATCTTGATTTTATGAAGCTTGTCTTTGAGGGCTAGTTTCCTATGGTCATTGTTATTATTGAATAGCTCTGGAAGTGCCTTCCATATTGCCAAAGGAGTTTATTTACCATGGAGATTTGGGACAATGTGGTCTCGCAATCCCTTCAAGGTTATTCTCCCTTCCTTGTCTACATATTTCTTCCATTGGGATATGTCTTGAACATTAGATGATCCTGGTTTTGGAAAGGCTGTCTTGATATATTCCAAAAATACATTGTCATCAAGCACTACCTCCATGTGATCCTTCCATCTAATGAAATTGAGTTTTCTTCCAAGGCATACTCTAATATCAGTCCACTGGATGTCATTATCCCAACTCTGAAGAGATCCTACTACACTGAAGCTGTAAATTTGAACCTCCTAAGAAACAACTTTGAATTTATTGTTCTACTATGAATCCTACTCTGATACCATGTAGTTTTATGTTAATATATTTGAAACTACTTAAGAAATATAATCTAAATCTTGAGACGCAATCCTACTCTACTTCTCCTCGAGATTCGATTCACAATTTAGAACAACATTAAACATGCATCAATCACATACATAAGTACACATATTTATCTAGGGGAAACCAACTGGTAAAACCCCTTCAGCCTATCTTGCATTAATCAAATGAATAGATGATGTATTACAATTGCTAGCTTTGACCCAAACTTAGTCAATTTCTGCTTCTCCTTGGGCCCCTATTATTTAGGAATTTTCCTCAAATTGGTTGTGCAATTCCCAAGGTTGGATATTTGATTGCATGCAACACCTATACGCTCAAGAAGTCTACAACTAATGTTACATTTCCTTGGAATCTCCACCACAGTCAGGGAACCAAATTTCTCTGCATGCACTAGCTATTTTAGGCTGATTGATCAGTTAACTCATTGATCATTGAGTTAGACTAATGTACCACTGCACAATTGACCTCCCACTAGTTCCATCAATAGTTATAAGCAATTTAACTGAACACAACAGGATCTAACTGAACTCGATTACTACAAATTAGCAACCACACATGCATAATTGCACTCCGATCCCTCTAACTCGAATTAACTAAGTTAATTGAGTGACAAGATTCATGTCACCTCAGTTAAACACCTCCAATTTTTCTATTGATGTTGGAATTCGATTTACTCAATTTTGACTAAGGAAAAAGTCAAATTGAGCTTTCTTGCTACATTTATCAATAGATTTGGTTGGTGAACCCATTTGGAGAACTTGTATACTAGTTGTTTGATCATGTGTGGACTTCTTTTGACATGGAGAGGTTCATTCCATGTATCATGTATGTCACTTGCATGATATGAGGATTGTTGAAAGAAGTTGTCATTGATGTCAAAGGTTGTCCAAGAAAAAGAGAATGCATATTGACTCAACTCATGAGCTCACATGGAAACATTACATAGATGCTTGGAAAGGTTATTTCAATAGCTTTCCAATGGTATATGGCAATCCCTATAACTCGTCATGGTTGAGGAGAAATGATTTTTGGATTTTTGAAGCCCCATGTAGATACCCTATTTTTGAATGCATTTTTATTCCATTTATCTACTTGAAATTGAATAATAACATATATGGTTGGAAATTTTATCCTAAGACCTTTCCAATGGTATATGGTGATGGGCCTCCAAATTAGACACAATTTAAGGCCCATCTAACCATTCCTAGGAACCTAAAGTCTATATTAACTCTCTCCTTCTACACTTAATAATGTTTTTTTCACTTTAATATGTTCTTAGGAAGGTTTATAGATAATTTCGTATTATGTGCCTAATTTTATTTATTTTTGTAGAATATTGAGAGAATATTAAGTAATTTTTGAGTGAGAGAATCTAGGTACTTGTTCCATGCCAATAAATAATTGGAATATTATGAAGTTATTGAATAGATTCTGGAGCTCCATTGGTTTAGAAAATGTAGGGATGTGTTTCAAACCAAAAAAGTACCTTGAGTTTGGCTAGCTTATAGAGGATCTATCCTCCTTGGCATTCAAAATCAATCAGGGAACCGCATCCACAATTTTAGGGAATTGAAGGGAAACAATCCCCCTCTTTAAGAAATCTTCCCCTCAAGTCCTTTTATATAAATAAGAGGGCCTAGCAACCCACATGGGATTCAAATTAGATAATATAGTTCTAGAGCTAGGAGCAAGTCCTTTGTATTGAGGATTTTGATTGTTGATGTATGAACACTATTTCCAATTAATGAAATCCAACTTCTTTTCAATTTTAGTTGTCTTCATAGGGGCTTTATCTCCCTATGGTTAAGGTCCAACCTTGGGTACTCAAGTCCCTTTTTATGTTTTTCTTTTCTTTATGCATTTAGTATAGTTTCATTTTATAGTTATTTCCATTTAAAAATAGTATTGATTACATATTTGGCTCCATATTATC
Source organism: Pinus taeda (assembly GCA_000404065.3). Classification (NCBI taxonomy): domain Eukaryota; kingdom Viridiplantae; phylum Streptophyta; class Pinopsida; order Pinales; family Pinaceae; genus Pinus; species Pinus taeda. Next base: position 279,552 of record APFE031337891.1, read on the forward strand.
TTGCCATTGTCTACATGGTTTCTTTGGTTCAAGAGTAACAAAAATATCCATGTTCATGCATGCATAATTTATAGCTTAGTTTTCACCCATTTTCTTCTCTGCACTTTTATTTCTAAATCCTACATATTAGCTAGTTTTCAATTAGTTAATGACTTTGGTGAAGTTATAATTACTATATATATTCTCTTGGTAGAATAGTATTGTTATATTTCTTCAATAAACATCTTTGAATTCTCCAAGTTTCCCATAGATCCTTTCTCTCACTTCTCTTCGAACATTCTACAGTCTACCAACATACGCAGTTGTGTTACAAGAAGAGGAGAATTTGTATTTTTTGCTAAAAGATAGGCTATTTGATTACTATGAGGATTGAACTAGACACTTTGATCCATTTTTTACCTACACCAACCACCATCACTCATATTTCCCCCCATTTCTATTCTCAAATAGCTCTTGGCCCTATCTCGTAGCACTTATAGGGCATCCTATAGCACTATGAAAAAAAGCCTCCAAATACATTATGATTTTCCCCACAATGCTCCTTACCACCCCTAAGAACTCCATAATGATAATAATACCATAAAGTTGAATAAAAGGGATTCATATACCTAGTAGGAACTTTTCTTTGGTTAATAAAGTAGATAGTTGGCTTGGATCAAGGTCTACAATGTGAAACAATATACTCCTTAACAGTATCTCCACCCCTTCTCGAACTAGACAACAAGATTGGAGTGACTCTCCTTGATTAACATGTAAACAAATAAATATCTTCCACTTTTATGTTGAGCATATGTGCTCCAACCTTGAAGGATTGTGCCTACACATCCCATCCCCTTACAAGATACTCCAATAGTTACATTTGTTATATCATCCCAGTAAGCCAAAATAATTTCAGAAGCTCGTGGTTTCTCAATTACTAGATGGTTGTTGGATCATTGGCAACACCCATGTATTGAAATTCATGTTCTCTTTCTCACGAAATCAAAGCCATTTGGTTCCAACGGATACCTGAAACATAACAAGAAAAATAATTAGAATAAATCCCATTCAAAAATATGAGAGAAATTTGAGTGAAATAACAAAACAAATTCTTCAAATGTGCTTAGTGCATAGTGTGTTGTAGTGCTCTCCACAACTACATTGTTTTTGGCCCAACACACTTTCCAACGTTGTTGGGGTGCATTGGGGCTAGGGCACAAAATTAAAGCCCTAAATCAGTCAAAACTTGAAAAAAAATGCATGAAATGAAAAATTGGAGTCATGAAAAGAAAGAGGAAGGTAAGATCTCCTACCTAGAAGTGACGACACTAAAACTTATCCACTGGATGGGTTGGAATCAGTTGTTGAAGATCAGGGAAAAATATACTCAGAGCTCACTCACCAAGAGGTAAAATGTGAAATGGTAAAAATGAAATTACTTTTCTCCTATTTATGGTCATTTTTATGATTATTTAATTATATTTTATTATTTTTACCTAAATGTGACCTAATTTTACCATATATCAGCTATTTTTAGTCTTTTGATGATGTTCTAAGAAGGCTAACAACTTTTTGAAGGAATAATGACATTTTTTTATTTAAAATGGATCATTTTCTAAAAAGGATCATACTTTTATCACTGTTTTGGGCTTTGTAAACTCACGAAAAAGGAACCCCTTGGAGTCCTCTTTCAACTCTTTTCAAACTCCCTAAACATGAAATTATTGTTGAGCACTTGTATTTTTGAACTCATTAAAGTAAATGAAAATACGTCTACTCAATATAAGTTTAACCATTTTCCAAACTGAGATAGAATATTTACAAAAAAGGAATACCTTAGCCAAATATGGCTAAGAGGTTCTCTTGAGTATTGTTTTCTACCTTTTTGGACTCAAGGGACTATTTACAAAAATGAGCCTTTGGAGTTTTCTTTTTCGCCTCTCTTTCGAACTCTCTAAACATGAAAAATATGTCAAGTTTAACCTTCACTGGATGAGACCAAACCACTTCTTCTCAAGGTTAGTTAAAAATACTTAGAGAGATCCATCTAAAGGATAGACTTACAAAGCAAGCATATGTTATCCTTCTCAAGCTTGTAAAAAATAAATAGGTACTAACAATAAATGGTTGGGGAAATTGGGAAACAGGGTACTCAGCCTATTAATGGGAGTGCATCGCTTTTGAACATGACACTCTTTCACTTCGTCTTCGCGACTATTAGGTTGGGAATAATGCTTGTCTTTTTGGTTCATCACACCATATCAAAAGCCTCTATATTCAATTACGGGTCAATGATGCCAACTCCATTCAGTGTCACCAATATGTTCAAGAGAAGTCATTAAGTTGATATTGGCGACAATACTCTTAAGCCTTATTCACGTCTCTCATTCCTAAACCAGTTCCATATCAACATCATTATGTATCAAGTATTGATACTTATTTCATGTCGTTGATGGGGGTACATCAAGGCCCTCTCGCAATAGGTCACTCCTTGTTGACATAAACTCCTTATTAAGGAAGTTGACTTAGAAACTCCCTTCGATACCTTGGATCTTGCAAACATCAATGGTGAGTTTCCTCACTCTCGGTGACAGGTTTTCATCATTGGCCTTTGACCGAAAGATTTTATGTGGTGTTTGAATTTAAGTCATTCATTCATTGAAACCATATGGATTGTACTGCAGTACCTTGAGAACCAGTAACATCATCAGTGGTTTATCTCATGTCTGTTAGCAGATTACATCATTGATTGGTAGTCAGTTGGTGTCTCACATGTTCAACTTCAGCTAATTTGTTCACATGGTTAGAATCATACGTTGGACGATAAAGTGAACAAGATAGAAGACCCTAGATGTAGTTTCAAGCGGGCTATGATTTCAGGATTAATACAAGATTACAAAGTATGATGGATATGATCATACAGACAGTCATCCAAGCATGGGTCTACTCTCTATCATCACCAGACATGACTTCTTGATCATTGTAAATGTAATGTTATCTTATGAGTTGAGTATGGGTATGCATCCCTTAACAAATATATCATGATAAAAATGTATTGAAACAGATGATGATCTCGACCATTTGTTCTTGATTTGGACTTTTCACAAGGTAAATAACTTCAACCATCAGGGGTCCTTTTAGACATTGTAATTTAGGGGGAATATGTTATAAACCATTTTTTCACATATGGTTAATAGGCTTGCTAACCAGATCAATCAACATCAGTGAATATGTTGTTATCACCCCTTCACAAATCCCTAAGCACAACCTTTCCAAAGAGTCTAAGTTTCTAGGATTAAATGCTCAAAATCAATGTTTTTAGCCTCAACACACCTTATCCCTTTAGCCACCTGTGTTCAACACTGGTTTCTCCCTTTTTCACCAGTGATGGTCAACACCTATTGCTCCCTTCAGTAGGTGCACTAATTCTAGAAATTCGGGAAAAATAAAAATAATTTTGAAGTTCATCTTCTAGAAGATTTCAAGGGTTGTTTTAACCATTTATCAAAGATAAGAATCTTTTATCCTATCTAACACTACCTTTGGGACTTCACCTCTTATTCCTTGAGCTCATACTCCCATCATATGTGGATCTCAAGCCCATTATGGTAAATCCTAAGCTATCATCCCTCTCTTGTAAATTTAATACCATCAATAGCATCAGAGTTGGATTTGGAGATTGATAGTATCACTATGATGCTACCTTGGACCTAAAGGAATAATCATCTTCATTCATTAGGGTTGACATTGAGGTTTGTTTTCTGACAAGGAAGGACAAGTCAACTTGGGGAGACTTCTACAAGATTAACTACTATTTATGGTTGTAAAATCTCTCCTATTTCTATTAATAAAAAGAGTGTCTTGTTTTCCTATATTTTTCATCTTACGTTAGAAATCATATAATTTGAATTCCTCATTGATTCATTGGATAGGGATGTTATATTATTCTACTTGGGTTTTATGGATCCTATGCTTGTTTTAGTCATTTGTGTAGGACTTGGAGCTACAATTGGAGCTTACAAGCGAGGAGGAAAGGAAAGTTTGCTACAAATTCTAGGTAGGCCTCTTTCCATTCTCTAACTTATCTAAGGAAAAGTATTTCTTATTTATCATTTTTTGTTCTAGACCATTCCATTAGGTCTAGCGAATTTACTTTTGTTTGCAATCGTAAATTCCACATAACACTTTGTTTATTGCATATCTCAAGCTCTACCAAAATCACCAAATATGCCTTACATTTAAGTGGATTCTCTCTCTCTCTTATATGGTTATTTCTTCACTACACATATATAATTTTTATACAAGAAATTGACCTCCTCAGTAGCTCAGAGGAGAAATAATTATTGGTTGAAGACCATACAAAAGCACATACCTATTTTCTAGGGTAATGCACCCCAGAAACAAGCAAAGAGCTATAACACTCTCCATGTATCATCCAAGGGCGTTAGTCCCTAGGTTAACTCATTGTTTGACCTAAAGGGTAGAGTGACTCAATATTTGTGATATTCTTGAGGTTAAAGTGCAGGTTGATTGATTGACAACTCTACTTTTCACTCACATTTCAGCCCAAAAAGTAGGCAACATATACCTTCGACCTAACTAAGGACATTTTTATTCCTAATGGAGTCTCATGTAAATGGAAAGAGAAATAAAATGAGGAAACGTCCTAGCTTTGTCCTTAATGGAACTCATGAGAGAAATGGAAAATATGAACCTATCACCATCTATATATTGGAGGCTTGGTCATTGTGAAAGGGGTCAAATGGTTGTCAAATTATTGTCGAAACTTTGTATGAGATATAATTGTTATGTTTCCAAGAGCTTGAGAGATAGAGAGAAAGGAGTTGGAGGACTAGAGGAAGCTTGATCCAACCAAGATGGTTGTAATAATTCTTCTTCAGTATAATAATATAGATCTGTTGTTGTGTTGTTTACTTGATGGTTTTGATGTCATGCTTATTTACATGTTGATTCAATACCATAATTATAAGTAGCTTAGATGCATGTTGTTTCATATATTTATATATTAATTTTTTAATCATCAGAGTTTATATGTTGTAGGATTACTCTCCGTCTTGTTTGTGTGCAGGTGCTAATCTAGGTGTTGGTAGAGGGGTCTTCCGCTTTGCTACATTGGGTTCTCCAACATAGTTGCACCAAGGGCTGAGGTAATCTCTCTTCATAGGCTTTGTTAATAATGCATTAATATAGATATGTATATTCTTCTTTTTGGCAGCCACAATTAATTTGAATTGGTCTACCTTGGATCTTGAGAAGATCCTTGAGGGTATTCCAGCTCTACCACCCCTGCATTAATACTTATAGAAGAATTGATGACTCCGCTGGGGAATATACTTAGTTCTTGATTTTTAACTTCAAATTTTCCAGATCCCTCTTTATTTTGAAGACTTCTTGTTCTTGCTTCCCATTCTGACCACTCAGGATGTTTCACAACCTTCTCTGTTGTGCGTAGCCTTTGACCATACCCTGAATGACTCTTTTTACATCCTCTTCTTCTGTAACGAAACCTAATTGTGCAAACCAAAGAGTTATAATGCCCCCAGGCTTGCAGACAAAGTATTAGTCCTACCATTAATGCTTTTTAGCTTCTCATGAGGTGCATTAGCCAACCATTATCTTGATAAAGAACCTGTTCTATGAATTACTGGGTTGGGAAGCCACTTATAGTCTATTTAAGGGATCTGCAATTGTGCACTATATTTGGTTTCCTATATTCTGATCATTTTTTCTTTTTAGGAAAATAGCTTAAGTGCATATGTTTTTCAGGAAAAGAAAATGAAAATTTGCTAAAAAAAATATATGTTTTAGCCGGTTAGATTTTGCATATGTATATTGGGTTAGTTGTTAGAGAGCATTGCATGTCTGCAAGTTCTCAATGTGTTTACTGCATTGGATGCATGGTTCTAAATTGATGTATAAATGATTCTCTCCTTGTAGAAATAAGCTGTTCATTGAACTAAAATTGTAAAACATATTTCCTGCATGGTTTGAGTCAGAGTCTCACAAAACTCCATACTCAACACCCCTTCTGAAGAAATTAATAAAGTATCTTTAAAATCAATCTTGTAATAAAAGCAATCAAAAACTATTTTTTGAGCATACACACATATTAGTCTAGGCCAGGATCTTGGCCTAGGCAGTGGTGAGTAAACTTCCCAACATCACAAAACTGAGACTAGTATTGTTGAAGAGAGTAAAATCCTACTGCACTCATACCATCCGGGACCTCTCCAGTCAAAGAGGCGTTAAATGCAAGAAAACATTGGAATGTGAGAGAAGGTAGCTTGCCTTCGATAGCATATCCATTGGGTATTTTGTGTATCATGGATCCCTTTGGGCATATTAGAGTTGATTTGGGGACTCAGGTATCCTACCCACACACCATATTTTCTACGACTATGTTCCCCCTAGTAGTGTTTGTGGTTTGAGGTAACCTTAGTGGCCAGACATTTTTAGGAACGAACATAAGGTGATAGGGGTGGGTTTCCATGGTACCTAAATAGACAAACCTACCATATCTTCAATTTTTAGGAGGGTGATAGTCTTCACGAGAGTACTTGGCCCCTTCAATAAGGTTTAGGTGAGGCTCAAGAGTAATCGTAACTGTACATTTGGCCAACTCTCTCTTTTAGCCATTGTGATATTGGTTTTCATCTCTAGGAAATGGTGGTTATCAAACATAGACATATCCCCTCATTGCGTGTTGATTCAGATTTAGATTATTTTTTATTTTTACGTGTTGGTCAATCTAGGTGATAGCATGATCTTCCTCCATTGACTCTAGAGGATCAACTGAGCCTTGATGACCTAGATTCTCCCTCTTCGGGAAATCGGTCTCTAGTATCTAACAGTGAATCACATAACACCTCCCAGGACACTATACTGCATGAGGAATTTTTCAGCAAAGGAGTTGTACCTTCTTATAATACTCCCATCACCGATCCTCTAGGACCAATGTTGATTTAGGTAGCACATGTACCTATCATGTCTTCAATAATACCAACATCCAACATCCCCCCGGCGACTAATGGGTCATGGTATTTTGTGGACAACTTTGGAAAACCATCACTTCCCTTGTCAATAGTTAGTAACACACAACTGATTGGCTACCCTTCTATTCATACTATGCCAAGTCCAAGCAACCTAGTTACACCTAATATGAGTGGAATCCAATACATGCCAGTTTATCCCCCTTTTGTGTCTGCTCCTGAACCTTCAACTATCGCTCTGAATGGCACTATTCGCATGGGTCCCTTCAGTAATCCCTTTGGTTGGAATCCTCTGTTAACTTCAAACTCCCAGTCTCAAATTCTAGGGGGGAAATGTTCCCAACATGCACATACCAGTAAGGGACATCACTATTCCCCCTCCTCCTATGGGATACACTATACCATCATTGATCGACTTACCTCCCCCAATTGGCCACTATCATAGTGTGAGTCATGTACCTACATCAAATTATATAGCTAGCAAAATCCCTCAACTAGATCTTACTCCGTCTATCTGGGAACCCCCTCCTCAACCTCAATTGAGTCAAGGGGGAACCTTTTATCTTAGGGGAAACCAATATTTCCCCCCCAGCCTAATATTCCTGACGGACTTCTGTCGTATATGAATTTTCCACCACAGAAAGGAGGCTATTATCTAATAAATCTTATCTATCCTGTTGGGAACGACACAATGGGAGGACCCCAGGGTCCTTCAAGTCATTCTTCATCACCCTTGTTAGACTCAAGGGCACCAAATGCATTTCCTTTTTTAGAAACACTCAATATCCCAGATTTGTATAAACTAACTAATGACCCCATCTACCATGACTTTCATTGGGCCCCCAATCCTGCAGAAAATACATGCTGACATCCCAAAGTTTGAAGGGAAACAAAGGGATGACCTAGGTACACATGTCACCACATAACATCTATGGTGCATATTGAGATCCATGGTGGATGAGAGTATCTAACTCCGATTCTTCCCCTTCACCCTTACTGGAAATGCTGCCAAGTGGTACATTGAGTTACCACGAGCGTCAATTTATACCTTTGGTGCCCGGGCAATGGAATTTTTAAAGCACTTTCAACTTCCCATCCGCTACAAAACTAGAATGAAACTTATTACTACCTTGCACTCGACACCTCCAACCACATCTATGATCAACTTCATTAATGGAGACGTAGGCAGAGGCTAGTCAAGGCCCCCATTCCGAATTACCTATTAGCAGATTGGTTCTACAAACCTATTCCTCCCAAAATTTCCAAGGACATTGGCTTAGGTGGTGTAGTCACAAAAGACCAATCCATTCGTCGTGCCAAGCACTTAGATTTGATTTATTCATAGTCTGTCACACTATACGATATAATACCCAAAGCCCCTTGAATTTATAATGCTCCCACTACTCATCAACTTAGTGCGCACACTGACAGAATTATCGGTGCTACCTTCGGGGCTGCTATAAAAAAAATTAGCGAGCACATTTCCCAGTTGTCTATCGATATCGCTACTTCCTCCCAATCAACTTCCCTTCCAACGATTGTGATCAACTATGTGCAGTCTACGCAAAAACCCAGTGGCAAGAATAAGAAGAACAAGAAAAATACCTCTCCTTCTGAAGAGCAGCCCTCTACGCAATCCAACCCCAAGCAGAAATCTACTGCAAATTCTAACAACACAAAGGAAAAAGCTGTCAATTTCCCTTGAAAAATATGTGCGAAAGACCATATGACACAAAAATGTCCTCGTCTCCAAGAATGCATGGATTTCCATATAAAAAGGACACTGGCCGGACCCTTGTGGTCCTACACAACCCTTTCCTTGTTTAGTAGCAGCAGCATCTTATTACGAACCTGCCTCAATCCCCACAAGGCGGAAACGACAGCTGAAACCATCCTTCCTCTGGTGAAGAATCATTGACCATTTATACCTTTGAAACAGTTGATCTTAAAACATGAGTGAAAACTTATGGAGCTCCAGTCACTAATGCTCAGGACGCTGCCTCAAGTTCAAATACATCGATGCCTAACGATCTTCATATCGAAAGGCCTAAAGGGGCACTTCATCACATGATACACAATAATTCTTCACATGTTGCCCAAAAATACAATATTGTAGAAGATTTGATGTAAGCATCGTTAGCTATGTCTGCACTCGAAGTGTTACAAACATGTCCAACACAATGAAGATCTTTTCTTTCGGCCATTGGTGGGGTTAAAGCTCAGGATTCCATACTAGAAATGTTCTACATGGAGAAAAGTAAGCCTCACCTTTTCCACCAACATGCATTCCAAGTGTAGGTTATTTCGAAAGTGAATGTTATCCACAAAATAATCATTGACGAAGGCACTTCGACCTGCGTCATGTCTAATTCATGTTTGCTCACCTTGGGTTCTCCAACCCCCCTTCTTCCATCGAATTCCATTAAAGAATTTGATGGCCATACATTCATCCCAAAATGATACCTTACCAACTACATCATCACTCTGAGTGGGAAAATTGTAGCGATGGACATTGAAGTCATAGATCATCATCTCGATTATAATTTGCTTTTGGTCTGCAATTAGACCTAAGCCATTTCTGTCATTATTTCTTCAGCCTTCCACCTCATCCTATTTCCATTATATTGGAGAATAGTTTGAGTGTACTAACTATCCTTCTGCACCCCAGATTACTCCCCATTTCCTAGCAACATCATACCCTTAGTGGGTGGCATACTTGACGCTTATGTCAGTATTGGTAGTGGTCATCTTGAGGGTTCTTTCCTGATGGGTTTCTTTCCTCCCCAGTAGCCTGAGGTTCCATGTACAATTTCTATGGTATCCACCATTCCTCATGACCCAAACAATCGCTGGATCCTTCGAGCCCCTTCAAAAATTGACTCTTAGGGAGAACAAATGCCACTTTCACCAGTTGAATTGGCGTATCAAGCCATTGAATCTATGTTTGATTCTTTACCGTCTCCTCTCCCATAATAGCTCCCTCTAATTATCTCCTCAATGAAGTCCTACCTTTGGAATAAGCTATTCGAGAGGTCATGCCTTTAGAGGAGTAACCTTGGGAAACCTCTCACCATCGCGCTTCGATATCTAATTTGGATGCAACCCTTGTAAAAAATCTCCTTGGTGTCATAGTACTTAAAGAAATGTAAATTTGATATTTTGGTTTACACTTTTGGAACTTGCGAAAAATCGCTCCTTTAGATGGTGGTTTCCATGAATGTAGTTATTGTCATTTATAAACTCAATAGAAATATCTACTCTTATATTTCCTTTCTCTATGTATTTAATAAGATTACCTACAATTTTGAACAAACTTTTAAAAATTTGAATCTCATCTCCTACATTCAATCTTGTGCAATTTTTGGCATGCCATAATGGTAAGTTGAAAGCTCTTAGAAGTGGTAATGACCTCAAGTAAAATTTCAACTACAAGAATGAGCTACCTAAGGATAATTTTGATAGAATTCACATCAAGTTTATTTGGTTGTGACCTTGAAAATCAAGTATCTCAGCCATAAGATTGCATATAAAATTGTTGCTTCCTTGTGTAATACCCATTATGTATTTATGGAGATCATTAAAATTATACTGCACAAGTAAGGAACTAACAACCCCTATAGCTTAGAATGGCATTCTCATCTTGTTTTTTACGATTGTAATTAGAATATTTTTGGAATCATTTGTGGGTTACAATTGGTCCTTGACATATTTAAGGGTGATATTTTGTTTTTTCATGTTTTCTTGAGTTCGAAAAATTCCCCACAAGAGTTGCATGAGAGGGTGAAATAGTTGTATGGTCAATTATAGCTTCAACTACATTAGTTTCATGTTTGGCCCACTTACTGTGTTCTTTCATACAGGAGGGTGATATGGAGATGACATTGATTATAATACTTGGGCCTTTATCCAAATCTTTCCATTTTTCCTTATGTCCTTGTAATTTCATCTTTATTTACATTTGAATTTTGAATTTTGAAGAGGTTTCCATGGAGAAATCCATAAAAAACATCATCACTTGACCCTTTCAATTTCGCTAATGGGTCACTTGAAAAGATAATGACACACTAACAAGAAAATTAGAAAATCACTTACATATGGGTATTTGTTTAAGTTGCTAATATATCTTTTGTAAATATATTCCCATTATGTGTTATGATTCATGTCCATAAGAATAATTAATCCTATATTACCTTGACTTCCCTTTCCTATTAGACTTATATTTTCAATGTCCTACACTTGGCCAGATTCCTTCACGGATTTGATTGTCGATTCCATGTAGTTGTTGATGATTAGATTATTAAAATGGTTGATATCACAATTTGGAAAACATTTTGCGTTAGCAGCTAACATGATAATGTATTATCCATGATAGGAATTTATGATACAAATGTCAAATACTTGACCTTCTTATTGAAGAGATGGTATTGTTGTTGGATGTAGAATATAAATCTTTGATCCCCCATTATAGCTTGCTACTATACTTTTCATATGGTCTTACAAAAGAAACTGATAATAGTTGTGCGCCACATTTTTCATCTCATTATCCTCTACTCACTAAAATGTTGTTTCGTGCATTTTTTATGATGTTAAAAGACATGTGATTTACTCTTTTGTTGGTTTTAGTGGCAAATATTAAGTTGGATCACACATTCTTCTTACCCCAACAAAGTAATTCTCTACTATTATTTTTGGGATACTTTTCCTTTGTTAGTAATCCATTTTCATTTTAATGTGGGAATCTCGTCCATGGATAGAATGAATGGTTGAACCCTCTCTCAAGGAAAAATATTAACATGCACCTCGGCCTCATACTTCATCCCCTAGATGATCTTCCCACCCACACACTTTTTTTTCCTTCTTAATGATAACAAAATTTGAGTTCATGGAAAGTACTTTGTCTTCATTCCTTGGCAAATGTTCAACATTTACTAACTCATTACTCATGGTGGTCAATTATTGATCCACATTTTTCATTCTATTGTGTTTAAGGGTCATAAAACCAATTAATGGTTGTGTATCCACAAAACTGCATACTTTTTTCCTTATTACTAGTTGTATATCTACCCTAGTAGATGATAAATTAGTATAATCACAAAGACTAGTCCATCGTTTTATGTAATTAATACAATATATTTCTTCAAGCCTAATACAATCATGTTTGATCTAAAGAGGAAGACCAATACACTAGTGAAAACTGATAGTTTTACTAGGATTTAAAGTTAGAATGAAATTACATTCACTATGAGGAGTCATCCCTAAATTGTCTTCATATCACTAATCCTAAACATTATTATTTTTAAAAGAATATTCAACCTCCTTGGAAGAATCCCATTCAAAATCATCGTCAATAGCTACAATCCTTTATATATTTCCATAATGTCACGGTCAAAACCTGCTTCAACACAATTGATTTTTTTGTTGAGACTTTTTTTTTTTTCTATGGATGTATTGATAAACCTACACTTCAATGCAATATTTTTATTGAGTTCAGTAAGAATTGATTTTTACTCGTCTAGTACAAAAAATATTTACTCCTTTTTTTAAATGTAGTTGGTTATAGCACAGGCCAATGGTTTACAAAAACAAAAGTCTTCTAAACCAAAATGGTAAAATCAATTTTATTTTATTTTATTTATTTGTTTTACACAAATGAGTAGATTTTGTATTAAATGCACGTCTCGCTAGACATAAGTTACATGAATGCTTATATTAGATTATTCTTTTGAGAGGAGAGTGTTGATAACTCAATTTCTTAAGAATTGAGATTGAACATCCAAGTTCGATCCAAATCCTCAATTAAGAACTCCACAATAAATAAATAAATATTCTCTTTCCAACTAAAGGTTTTCGATAATACCTCTTATATCAAAATACATTTGCATCTCATGCTTATCTATTTGTCACTTTAACTTTGACTAACTTCACATTTTCCTTGGCGAGAGACTTTTCACCTTTTTTCCAACTTGGATCTATCCCAATTTATTTGAAGAATCTGAAAGGTCACCTGTCTGAGGATGATCTATACTAGAAACATCGTCTCTTTGGTTCCTTGATGGTTCTTACTCTTTTTCCTAAGCAGCCCAAGAAGTTACTTGTTCAGTCTTATATTTTGAAGAAACATGGGAGAAGGCATTGTTCTTAAGGTTTTGTTGAGCAGGTTCCTCTTATGAAGTTGGGTCTACTGGATTTTTTATGACTTACGCATCTTCTTGCTTGATTTTTTCTTCTTTCTTATCCTCTACCTTATCCTAAGGTTATTCTTCCTTATAAATTGTATAATGTCCTTTCTAAGTTCCTTCCCACCATTTGTGCCTCCATGTTTTCTAGGTTGTTTGAATATTGTAAATTTTCATGGCTCTGGGGCAATTTTTAGTTAAGTGCCTTGTCTCATAACATGCTCAACACTGAAAGAGATATTCTTATAGTCAATTTTTTGAACACACAAGTAATCTTTATTGGTCAAATTTAGTTATGTTGGAAAAAAATTAATGAAATCCATCTTCACACAGATGTGAGCATATGGGGGTTGAAGTAATTTCTATTTATGGGCTTGTACAATGCAAGACACGAATTGCATCCCCAATTTCATTAAGTGAAGAGAGATTTTAGATATGCATGGACATATTTGGAAGCCTGAACCAAATTGGTGCAGAAGAAATTGATGTTGAGAAGGGATCAAAGGAGGGGTACCATGGCTGCATAGAAATCCCTACATCTCCTCAAAAATAAGGACCATTATTGAAAATAACATTCATCTCTTCTATCCCAGATGCGGGTGACACGACGGCAGTAATGGAGGTGCCACCTGCCAGTCAGGGGCAGCCCCAAGTTTCATGATGCATTCAATGCAGGTACGCCGCCATGGAATATAGGGCGGGGTTCAACCTGGAGGCACATTCAATGTGCCATTCTTGCCATAAGCTCGTCTGCAACGAGCAGTTATGGCGATCGAGGTTCAAGGTACAGGTTCGTTGGTTAAATCAGGTGATGATGAGGCTCAATTCATGTTGGATCATTTGCATCCCTCGGCCTTTGATGCTCTGTGCTTGCTGTTTCATGCTCAGGCTCCCGCCTGCTCACCCGCTCTCATGGAAGCCTCACCATCCTTCCCTCGGCTCGTTGGTCTCTGCTCTGAAAGGAAAGAGGATTGTGAATTGGCGTCCCTCCCCTTCTCCACCTCCGCCTCATTTCCATCACCCTCTCGGCTCCTCCTTGGCTCTGATCAAAGCATGGTCAGGCCAAGGCAGCGTACGCCTTGCCGTCGAGGCATGGCCAGGGGGGAGTCTTCTAGGCCTCCTGCTCCGATTCCTAACCCCTATCGTTGTTGGTGCTGCTGCCATGGCTTCCCTGACGCCACGCCAATTCAGGCCAGTCAATTTGTGGATGCCCGTTGCCCTGACCCTTCAGCACCTTCGCCGGCCTTTGGCTCAACCATCTTCACCTTCTGCAGCTCGCTGGACAGGCCTTGCATTAACGCTCATGTGTCGGTTCTCTTCCTGGATGAGGTGCCTTCTGACAGTGAGGAGCTCAATGGCAAACAGCTGCAGCACCAGAACGAGGACTCGGAATTTGCTAAAGAAGTGCCAGGGCGAGTGGCTGAGCCAGGTCCGATGCTGCCGAAGGCGTCAACTTCCAAAGCAAAGGAGGACATCCCGGTTCCCCAACCTGCTGCAGCGGAAGATAAAGAATCTTGGGGATGCCCAGTTGTTGAAGAGGAGCTGGAGCAGTAGCCAGCCCTCCGCTCAACTCCACCGTCTCCAGCCCCCTTCAGGTCTTGTTTTGGCTCTCGGCTTTTACAATTTCTCTGTCTTTCTGGTCTTGTCTAATTTCATCCCAGCGTGGGATAATGTCAATAGTTTAAGGGTCTTGTCAATTACTGCCCCTGGGCGGGTTAATCTGTGTATCTGGTCCTGTTTTGAGATGCCCTTGTGCGGGATCACCATGTTTGCAGCTGGTAGCCCCTGCGTGGGTGCAGTATGTCTGTAGTTGGTCGCCCCTGCGTGGGTTCAGTCATTTTGCAGTAGGTCACCCCTAAGTGGGATCACTAGGTTTGCAGTCAGTCGCCCCTGCGTGGGTTCAGTTATTCTGCCTGAAGTTGGTCGCCCCTGCATGGGTTCTGTTATTTTGTTTAGGAGGGGTCATTTTCTAGAGAGTTTCAGTCCCCCCACGGGGGCTGATTCCTGGCTCAGGAAGCCGACGCCTGGTCTCAAGCGGTGACACCTCATGACTGTAATGTTCTGCCTATTGATGGATTAATAGAATAGTTTTTTAGCGAGAAAAAAAAAAACATTCATCTCTTCTAACTCCTCGAAAATGACCACAAAAAAACCATGAGCCAAAGGATAAATATTAAGTTCATTAGGGAGGAGGGATTTCTAGTTCTTTGAGATCCACTGATGAAGGTCAAATAAGTGAGACCAAAAGCCATTGAATATGTAACTAAACCCTTTTTCGAAAAACACAATGCAACACTAATTACTTCTTCCCCCTAGTGAAACTATGATCACAAAGGCTTCATGTACTACCTAAAATAGAGGAATAGAACTAGATTCAGAGTTAAACACATATTGAAAGAGAGAGAAATCCTTCACCCAAAGTAGAGGGTGCTTTCAAAATACCTGTTTCCATGGGAACCATAGTAAAGGATGTGGTCGAAGAAGGAAATCCAACCCCTGAATTAGAGCTAAACAGAATAACTAGTCCTATTGAAAGAAGGGTGCCACGATCGGTGAAGGGGTTCGACCTAATAGGGTAGAAGAATGAAAGTGGCCAGCTATGGATGAAACCTACCCACCACAATGGAGAAATTCCATAAATATCCATCCATCCTTCATCCAAAATCAGAAGTATAATTAAAAATAATTTTTAATAAAAAATTTACTCTTTATTTTTTTCTCTCTCCTTTATCATATCTTTTCAATACCATGGATTTTCGAAACCATTGGCTCTGATACCACTTGTAGCCTATAAAATAAATTATGAAATATATATTTTAATATTATTTCTTGCATCACTACATTGTATAGAACAACCCTATAAATATTTCACTAAACATAAGGTTGCGACCATTGATGTGTTATTTGTTTATTTACTTTTAATTATACTAATTTCAATATACTACGTTAAGTTCATTATATGCTAACATAGTATACAATCCTAGTTTTTCCTCGTAACAAATAAATTCATTCATAATATGTTGGAGATCCTCTACATGGTATCTTCTCATTTTTTCATGGTGGATAGTCACACAAGCCTTTTTCGCAAGTAGGATCGGTAACATAAGATAAGTCCATTTGAACGTTTATTTGAAAGGTGGCAAGCCACTTATGAGATAAAAATCATTCCCAAATAATATAAAACATCTACGGCAACTACATCCAATAACAATGAATTTTCTAGCTAAACTACCCTTATTATGTGAATATCCTTTATCAAACCACATACTTTAACTTCTCTAGAATCCATTACACCCATTTTTGTAAGGTATTGTAGTTTCAATCCCAATTAATTCATTACTATAAAATATATCACATTTATTGACGATCCAAAATCCAATATACAATGATGAAAAGACAAGTTTTCTACTAATAATAATATCATAAAAGTTTCATTGTTTTTTATTTCTTTTTCCTTCTTGATTTATGGTTTGGAGAATAATAAGGACATCTTCGTTATCATCCGCAACTTGGGTTTTTGACTTATCAATTCAATCCCAAAAATTATTTTATCTAACTTCTTACGAAAGCAACCTTTACTAACACAACTTTGGGAACACGTACTTTGACATTACCCATCCAACCTATTGCATCCAACTTTAACTCAAAAGGATTACCCATTAACGAATCAAATTGAGGTAGTTCCACATTTTTCCCTATAGATTAATTATATTTCTTAGATAGCATCCTAAGATCTTACTAATCTTCTTGAGAAGGGTTCCATTTTCTTCTTTGGTAGGTCAAACCTTTACGCTAACTAGCCCGTATTCTTTGGACTTCCTCTTGAGGTGGCTCTTCACCAAATATTCTAAGTTCTCTTTTCACCTCTATGGAATTTTTCTTAACATGTTTTTTGTTGTATTGGGACAAGGGTAATTTATTCATTATTTTCAATAAGCACGGGAGCTTCACTCGATGGACCTCTGACATATCATGTGTATTCATGGCATACTAAAAAATACCCTAAATGTCACTACATATTGGAAAATATCTCTAAAAATCACTTTATATTACCCTTACCAATATGAACCCAATAAAAATTCCCAATTTAAAAAATCCCTACTTTCACTGGATATTATAGGTATCTATTTTTTCATTAACATTTGTTATACACTTTTATATTTATAACCCTAATATAGTGACATGATGCCTCTCTTATGACCCCATATGCATTCTACAATATACATTGTAGAAGATGAAGGATTCAAAGGTTCAGGGAGAAGATGAGGGAGATGTATGAGTTAAATTGATAGAAGGGCCCTTAGATTAGCTTGGTTTCCAAATGAAATTGGGAAACCCAATATGCACTACTTCTTCTTCTATTTCTAATGGTCTTACAACATTTCCAATTGAAGAGAATCCTTCCCAAGTAGAAACATTGCAAAAGGTTTACCAACATTTGAAGGGAGAAATACAAGGTTAGAAGTAAGAGGGAAACTTAGACAACAACACAAAAAACCCTAACCTATAGAACAAGGTTGCTTTCTACTATGGACTTAGAAAGCATTTAGTTGAAGTTGGTCCATATGCAACCTACCATTCAATCAATTCTCTCAGGACCTAATTTCAAAATGTATTGTATAAACAATAACTTATAATACACATGTTTTTATACAACATACAAAGACCCTTTAACCCCTATTTTATGGTTAATATAGTATATCATTTTTTCCTATTTTTTATGCCACAATATCAATGCATGTGGTACAGAATTTTCCAGTGAAGCCCCCCTGTCAAATTTGTTTTACAAGAATACAAATGGCGCACACTTGCTTTGATTATTTCCATACAGATTGCATAAGTAGTTTCCTCATGGAAACTTTCAAAAGATTAGCAATAACGAGGAGGATAATGGTGAAACATGTTGAGTGGTTCCAATGTTAAAGGATGTCCTTGATTGAAAGGAGGGCCTTGATACCATTCTTTGGAGGAAAGCTATTATGTTGTTCATTTAATTTTATTTGCACTATTTGGTTGTGTAATGTATGAATCATTTGTGAGAATTTCATATAATACCTCTTCATTCCATCTATAGTGATGATGAAAGGATCGGGGGTTAGCTCACTATAATGGATGGTTCTTGGCTTAGGATCGACTCTAAATCTAAGAGTTAGTATATTTGTCTTAGGATCGACTCTAAATCTAAGAGTTAGTATATTTGTCTTCCTTGCTAAAGCCCAATTATCATATATGATCTTACATTATTTTTAGCATCCTTACATTATTTTTAGCATCCATTAGATTGGTTGGCTTAGATTCATTTAGAAAGAAACTGAACTAGCCTTCAAAATATTTTAAATAGTATAATAAGATATTTATTAGGGTAGGCTAATTGGTCTGAGGGATGCCTTGGATGATTTTATCATATATAAAATTAAACTCATTCATTGTTTCCTTTTCAATCCTCTTCATATAACTTAAACCATTCAAAATAAATTTATCGTATATTTTTTTTCTAACCATCTATCAAAACGACCATTTGTACAAACATCAAGAGAGTTCATACCGATAATGGAAATCTATGAAATCACTTGTCACCATCATTTTTCAATAATATAGTAATACATTTATAACATTAATTAAGATGCCCAAATCCAAGAGTTCTAAATATGTCCATGAAAGTGTTCCAATGTTCGATAGTTCTAACAACATTATCAGCATGAATTAAAGGCATCTTTTGGAATGAATTATGCAAATCATTAGATCAACCAAGAGTACTAGACAAACAAATGATTTGTAACAATATATAAACCAAGGATTAGGCATCTGATTTTGATTAAGAATAATTGAATTATCAACAAATAATATTCTTATATCTTTCATAGATTCAATTCTTAATTCACCATTAAATTCTCTTTTATTAAGCGTATAGCTTATTTGATTATAAAAAGTCCAAATTATGTGCATGAGAGGAAGTAAATCTTGGGAAGTTATTATGTATTG
The DNA here is from genome assembly GCA_000404065.3 of Pinus taeda. NCBI lineage: Eukaryota > Viridiplantae > Streptophyta > Pinopsida > Pinales > Pinaceae > Pinus > Pinus taeda. The sequence goes on from APFE031337891.1 coordinate 298,699, forward strand.
TATCTTTTTTGTTATATATATATAGATATATTTTAATGTGGAGCCACTGTGCATTGTATTTTTTTTTTGTTTTATTATATAATATATATGAATGTGGAGTCACTAGATGATATATCTTAAATTAACAATCACAATATTCTTTCAAGATACAAATAAAAAAATAAAAGCAACAAAAAATAGGAGATCAAATTTCTTTTTAGCTATAGCACCAAAAATATTACTACCTAAACTAACACCCTAGTTGAAATTCAAACCACATATTCTCTCTTAGGGAAATGATATAGGGATTGCACCATTATCACCTTAGCATAACATCCCCATAAATTTAGGCTAGCTTCAAAGGCCAAGGGAGGTTATCACTATCTACCAATGATACATGATTAAGAAAGTCTCTTTAAGTGAATTAATATCAAGTAAGATTAGTATTTACTTCAATGAATCCACAATTGGTATAGAAATATGAGTACAAAGACTCAAAGAGTGAAGAAATTCCTTAAGGTTACTTTTCAAAATCAATAGAATAACTTGCAAATACCCACTTATGAGAAAACGAATGGGAGCCATTGGATGTGTGTGCAAAATCTATTGTAATGATATACAATAAAGATCAATTTAAATTTTCATTTATATGATTGTCTTTCAGTTAGATAAAACTTAAAAGAGGTTACTCAAACATAAACCAATTTAAGATACTTTGAAGAACTTAAGAATGAAATTGGCTAGCGTGAACTAATAGTGCAATATGTTCTTTAATTGTCTAACCAACCATATCTTGAAATAAGGACAAGTTTATGGTTACATGACATTTTAAAATATTTTTTTATCATGAAATAGCATAGAATTTTCTATAGGGATTAATGCACGGATGGTGTGGCTAGAATACTCTCAAGGATCTTCCCGAGATCCAAGGCAAACTATTTCATATTAACTATAGTTGTCACAAAGAAGCATATAAATATCTATATCAATGCATGATTAACAAAGTAGAAGAAGAGCGATTACCTCAGTCCCTGGTCCAGCTCTATTAGAGAACCCAATGTAGAAAAGAGGAAGACCCCTCTGCCAGCTCCTAGATCAACACCTACACATAAAGAAGATGGAGAGTAATCCTACAACATATAAACTCTGATGATTAAAAAATTAATACATAAAGATATGAAACAACATTCATCTAAGCTACTTATAAGTTATGGTATTGAAGCAACATGTAAATAAACATGACATCAACACCATCAATTAGACAACACAGTAGCAGATCTATATTATTAGACTGAAGAAGAATGATTACAACAATATTGGTTGGATCAAGCTTCCTCTAGTCATCCAACTCCTTTATCTCTCTCTCTCTCTCAACCTCTAGGCAGCATAAAAACTATATATCATACAAAGTTTCATCAATCATTTGACAACCATTTGACCCCTTTCACAATGACCAACCCTCCAATATACAGATGGTGAGAAGCTCATCCTTGCCATTTCTCTCATGTGTTCCATTGAGGCAAATGCTAGGATGTGTCCTCGCTTTATTTTTCTTTCCCTTTCCATGAGACTCTGTTAGGAATAGCAATGTCCTTAGTTAAGTTGGAGGTAGATGTTTCCTTCTTTTCAGGCTGACATTTGAGCGAAAAGTGGAGTGTCAGTTAGTCAACCTGCACTTTGACCTCTAAAATCTAACAAATCTCGGGTAACACTGTCATTTAGGAAAAACAATTTGTTAACCTAGGGACTAACACCCTTGGGTGATACATGGAGAGCGTTATAACTCTTCTTGCATGTTTTTGGGGTGTGTTAACCTGGAAAATAGATCTTTGATTTTGGTATGGTCTTCAACCAATATGTCTTTCTCCTCTGAGATGATGAGGAGGTCATTTTATTGTATAATAGATGCCCCCTAAAGTGTGAGGTCAGAGACGAAGACAATGGCTAAAATACTTTATAAATATTGTTGGAAAAAGAGAGAGAGGATGAGAGCTTAAGGACTATGGGAAATCTTAAACAAACCACATATGTCAAAAATATAAAATCACGTCCTAATTCAACCATTCCCATGCTCAGTAGCTATGTCAAAGTGATTTCTCAAAATAGGTATGACAATAATGTCCACTGATAAGCACAATGTTGAACTATGTCATAATATGATCATCCTGACAAGATGTCTCCAAAAACAATATACGTAGCTTAGGAGAGGAAACAAGGCTAAGTGATGTAAGCCTCTACCCAAGGTTTTAGTCACTGCTTTATCTGAACAACGTATTTATGCACATGTGAATAAAGGAGTTGAGGTAAAACATGTGAGAAATCATTTGATTACCAGTGAATAATGGAAACTGTTAATAGACTCGAGGATGGCCACCAGTAAGGATGATGGTCTCAAAGATGGACAGTACCATCTAGTGAGTGTGAAAAATGATGTTGTCGTCGAACACTAGTAGAATCATTCAACTGAGAGCCAATGATGAAAACGCCTAATCAAACATAAGGTAACCTACCATTAAGGACTACAAGTTCCAGGGCATTAATATGTTTCTGGATTTGCTTCCTAGATATATTGTTGAAGTCGATAGGAATAGACCTGTCGAAAGGTAGGAAATAAGGTGTCCTATATCAGTCGACACAAAATGGGACAAGAATGATTTTTTTTCGAGATAAATTTTAAGTAATGGGTCAAACAGATGGAGGGTGTGATGTAAGTATATGATCAATGGTTGATACAGGAATCGGAAGATAAATGGATCCCTTGAACAATAGAGGGCACGACACAAAGGTTTACCAGGAAGATCAGACTCATGAACACCAAAGAGTGTTAGGATACATGGATGCAGGAACATCAGACTATAAAGGCCTAAAATTATACAATGGTAAGGTTCATTTGAGAGGTCAACAAAAGAGTTTTGTTGAGGGAGTGCCAAGTTCAGGGGATAGACTCCTACCAAAAAACCCTTCTAAATACAGATATTGAGTCAATGTGTTGTCCAATTTTTCCCCATATGATTAATTTTAATGAGTTCGGACTGGTAAACTCGGTGGTATTTTCATATTTAGAGAATTTGAAAAGATCTTAAAGAGAAAATATAGGGGGGTCCCTTTGTCACGGTTGATAATCGGGTATGACAAATGTTTAATAATATACTCGACACAATTTCGTAATTTAGTCTACTGTGTCAGGATAAAGTGATAAACCTATGCTCAATAGATCTCTGCCTCATTGTGTTACGAGTATGAGGGGATGAAGTAAACTCGATATTCTTCGTGCAATTTTAATGAGTCAAACGAAGAAAAATCCAATAGATCTTCATAAAATTTTAACAAGTCAGATGAAGAAAACTTGATAAGTATTCATAAAATTTTAACGAGTCAGATGAAGAAAACTCGATATAAAACTCGATATATCCTTTTCAGTTTAAAGAGCAAGGAAAAAGAGATAAAAGAGTTGGTCAAGTCTTCTTCATAGAATTTTTACAAGTCTAGAAAAGACAACTCAGGGATTTTTTCAATTCAAGGGCGACAAAAGGTCCCAAAAAATAAAGTACTCATATCGTGTTCGTAGGATTTTAACGAGCCCGAAGATGGTAACTTGGGGATTTTTAATTTTAAGAGTGAGAAAAGCTCCCAAAAAAGAAAGTGTTCATCTGAAGTCAAACTTGGTCAAATCCGCACAAAGATATTGAAATATCATTAGAGCATAAGTAAATTTTGATAGCATATCAATATGGTGCATGTTTAAAATATAGGAAAGAGAAAATTCAATTTCGATGAAAAGCTAGAGGGATTCATACCTCCAAAGTGACTATAAGAAGGGTTACAATCCTTCATTTTCACTGGTTTGAGCATTGTGAGAGTGTTATGGAGAGAAAAAGGAGAAAAACTTTGTTGAGCAATTGCGAGCAATTTAAGCTACTATTAGATGTGCGGCCAATTCTAGGTAGATTTTCTAATCCTTATATCGCATTTTAATACCTTTTTTTAGTCAATTTTGGGAATGATTTTGAGTTTTTGGGCAAACACCAATTGGCTTGGCTGGTTAACGCAGTCGCCCAGGCCTGGGGGAGTATTAAATTCCCTACCTATAAAAGAGAGTGGCATTAGCATGTCTTGTGGGCTCTGGAGGACCGCATTAGCCTGCCAAGTGCAAGGAAACTCCATCTTTTGTGCATTCCCAGGGTTTTTAGCCAGCAAAATATTGATTGAAAGGTGATTTTTTGCAGGATTTGAGCTAGCAAAATGAGTCTATAGAGGGAAAGAGCTCATGATACCGAGGAACTGAAAATGATAAATGATTTGTCTTGCTTAAAAGCTTTGTGAACATGCAGGTTCTTAAAATATTCCAGACTTGACCTGATGAAGGGTGAGGAGGAGTTCCTTAGCTAGATTATCCAACAGTGGGATGAACAACAAGGAGTGTTAAGGATCGGACATCACGCGCTCTTGATTGAAAGAGATGAAATTTACTTCCTTATTGGTTTATCATGCATAGATGCATGAGTAAATGTGACAAGAGTGAGAAATGACCTTAGAACCACCGTGGAATTGGTCCAGACACACTACAGACTAGGCAATGGGTTAGTGACATGGTTCCCATTGAGAGGATCAGAACTAGGCCAATGAGGACCATTCTATGGATGATCGTATGTTTTCCAGGGTCCAAGAGCCAACATGTAGATACAAAGGCTCGATTGCTACTATCCATAGACTGCTTACAACCACATGTATTCAACTGGTGTGGCGGAATCCTCTGCTAGTTGAAAGCAGAGTTGATAACTTGTAAGTCTAGGGCCCAAAGAGAGTTTGGGTATGGTACTTTTATCATGTCCTTTATCCTTCAGAGAGTGCTTGTGATGAGGCTACACATGAATCTTGACATAGCCGGTCCCAGGGAGCCAATATAGGAGCGATGGGCTTCTCTAGCACCTCATACTACAGGGGGACCGATTAGACACTTCTTTGAGGATGACCTTTTCGATTGACTCAGTGGCCAGAACCTAATGATCGATTATTATGCCTATGCAAGCATGGATTACATAGGGGATCCAGAATCAATATTGCCACCTGGCACTCAGTGGGGCCCACAAGGCAAGAGGATTGATTAAAGTACCAAAACATATTTTTTAACTTTTGAATTTCATGTAATGCTTTTTTATTATGGGTGAAAAAGCATTGACATGAAGCGTTTTCTTAACATAGATGTGGCACTGGTGCATCGTGCAAGCATGCCCCGCCATGCTAGGCAGGGTGATTAGGTACCTGGGGTTGGAGCAACAACCGGGGCGGTAACCACTGAAGAGGGAGATGACATATAGGGAGATGACACAAAGAGTCTCCGTGAGGTGGCTAGGAACCTCAAAGGGTTGAGCATGGGTGTGTCACCCCTTCCCATGAGGAAGATACCAGATCATATGCAGTGACACACAGTGGGTGTGCCAGAGCGGTTTATGGTTCCTCTTAGGAGGTTGGCTAGATTTGTTCTGAGTTATCATGAGTAGCAGGCTTAACAGGAGTAGGGTATAGCCAATGGGTGTCATAGCGAGGCTTAGTAGAGGCATTTTGTACTTAAAACACCCAAGTTTTGGAAATTTTTTGATGTAAAAAAGACTGGACTAGACTCGATATATATATAATATATATATGGTGATTTATGGTGTATATGTGTGTTTTGATATTTATTTTTATTTTTTTAACTATGAAAAAGCTTTACATTCATACATGTAACTATAAAGAATTAGACAGATGCCAATCTACTACATAGTCTTCCAATGAGTCAGTTAATGCATTTGATTCTCTAGGAATGTGTTCATATGTAATAAACTCAAATTATCGTTCCAAGAGTCGTACCCTTAAATAGTAATGTAATAAGATTGGATTGTGAATGTGATAGTGATTACTCAATTGCATAACGACTAGCTGAAAGTCTAACCTGACCACTACATTGGAGATTTCTCGAGATGAGGCTTCTGTAAGGATTTCAACCATGGACCTATACTCAAAAATATTGTTGGTGGAAAAAACAAGAAAAAATCCCACAGAACTAAGTAGGCTTTGATTAGTTGTGTAAAGGACCTAAGAAACTTATGCAATGTGTCGTGTGTGACGACTAACACCATTTGTGTATCCTACATATAGTAAAGGTGACAAATACATATTTTTAATGAGAGAACTGTATGAGACAAATACCCATAAATAGCCAAAAATATCTAGACACAACAAAAGAAGCAAAACTTATAAATACATAAAATTAAAAAGAAAATTTCCAATGTAACACTAGGCATAATACTTTTTAAGATAGAACCCGTTGTGAGGCTCCGTGAGTGGAATTCCATCACATTCCTAAAGTTCATAGGCACCTTTTGTAATGACCTTAGTAACAATGTATGGACCAACCCATAATGGTTGAAGCGTACTTGCCCCCAAGAGATCATGCTTTTGATCGTAAAGTAAAATGAGGTCACTCTCTTGGTAAGAATGAGGATTGACATTTTTGTCATATTGGGCTTTGACTCAATTCTTATGGGCTTCAAGAGATAGTGTGGCATCTCAACGACCCTCATCTAGGTGATTGAGGGATAGAAAGTGCTCTTTTACGGCTGTGGTGGCGGGTAGGAGTTCAACAACGAATTTTAGGGAAGGAATCTAACACTCGATAGGAAGAACTACTTCCAGGTCATAAGCAAGTTGAAATGGTGTAAAGCCTGTAGAAGTTTTGACTAACATTCGGTATTCCCAAAGAGCAAGATATAACATGTGGTGCCAATAGCTTTTTATTATTGCCTACTAACTATTGAATCATGTTTTTTAGGACACAATTAACGACTTCCACTTAACCATTAGCCTATGGGTAGTACAAGGACAAATGGTCTTGCCTAAAACTAAGTAACGATGTTAATTTAGACATCATATGGTTCTAAAAGTGGGAACCATTGTTTGTAACGATCGTGCGGGGCATGCTGAAATGACAGATTACCTGATTGAACTGGAATAACATAGAGGTTTCCCCATCAACCCGAAAAGTGGGAATGGCTTCTAGCCATTTCGTAAAGTAATCCACATCGACAATAATGAAGTTGTGTCCATCAGAGGAAGTGGGGCTCCAGATGAAAACGTTAATGCCCCATTTATCAAAGGGGCCGATGAAGATAATCGAGTGAAGGGGGGCTAAGAGTGCATGCATTTTCCTGGTAAATATTTGGCAAGGATGACACTGTTGGACTGAAACAATACAATCTTTAAACAAGTTGGCTAGTAGTATCCTATGAACACAAGTTATTAGGTGGTAGCCACGCCAGAATGATGACTGCCATATGCCCCAACATGGCCGTCATTTAAAACATGTTCTGCCTCAGCATGAGTGAGACAATGTCGAAGAATTATGTCATCGCCACAACGATATATAACATTGTTTAACACTAAATAGTGCCTGGATTCATGGAAGATGCAACGACGTTCATCTGACGAGAGATTTGGGTGGAACCGTTGTGTTTGGAGGTAGAAAAGAATATCTCCATACCAAGGATCAGTTGAGTCGACTAGATAGACAGATTCATCTAGAAGAGGATCATGGGCTACCTCATATTGATCGACTATGGGAAGGTCCAAAAAGAATTCATCGAAACCTAATGTTTTTTTAGCTTTGCTAGTGGCAAAAACCAAATCAAATTTTTGGAGGATAACAATGCATTTGGAATATTTTTCTCTAATGACTTAACGAGACGGAATGTGTCATGGGATTCTCCAAGGTGGTGATAGCAGTCTATCACAGTAGTATATAATGTTGGAAGTGATTGAAAGCAAATACAATTGCTAAGGATATATTTTCCACATGTGAATGTCAGAGTTCGGGCCCAACCAAGTCTTTCGAGAGATAATAGATCAAATTTCTCACTAAGATCATTGTGGGTTTAGACCAAAACCATACTAATGGAGGATGGTGTGGTTTCTAGGTATAAGAGAAAGTTGTGTGAATAGTTGGGAGGACTAAGTAGGGGGTAAGATATGAGTGCCTCTTTCAAGGCATAAAATGATGGTTGAGATTGATCATCCCACAAGTATGGTACTCCTTTCTTTAACAGATGCATGAATCCTTTTGTCAGTTCAGCATAGTTCACGATGAATCATTGTAAGAGGTTTTCGTTCCCTTGAAAACTTTGGAATTGTAAGATGGATTGCGTCGCAGAAAATTGATTAATTGCCTTTACTTTATCGGGATCAAACTTTATCTCGTGTTTGGAGACAACGAAACCAAGTAGTTATGCAGACTCAATAAAGAATACACATTTGTGTAGATTCAGATTATTGTTATAGAACCTAAACCTAAGAAAGATTCTCTAAGATGAATTAGGTTTTGGGTTCACTTCTTGGAATGAGATGGAAGGTCATCCAAGTAAGATTGAACAATGTGTACGATATCATGAAACACATAGTCTATGGCCCTTTGAAAGTTCTCTCCAACATTCTTCAGACCGAATAGGAGTTTCCGATATGTGAATATGTCCCAAGGAAAAATGAAGGCAGTTATGTGTTGGTCCACAGGTTTTATGGCAATTTGGTTATAGCCTGAGAAGCCATCCATAAAGGAAAAGGATTCACAACCGACACAATTGTCGATTATCTTGTTAACAAATGGGGTTGGATAATTGTCTTTTCGACATGCGTTGTTAAAATCACGTAGTTGACACATACCCAAATGGTACCCTGTTTTTTTATCTATAGGAACTAGATTGGAAACCCATTCTGTCAAGGGAAGGGGGCAGATGAAACCAACAGGTAATCATTTTTCCACCTTAGTCTTAATGGGTGTAATTGTGAGGGTGGACTGGTCAGAGTCTTTGGCGAGTAGGGCTAGCATTGTCATAAACCTTGATCTCATGCTCGACTATAGACAGATCTATGCTAATAATCGCCTCATAAGACTAATTGAATACATCGCGGAATTCCTTGAAAAGGTAGGTGAAACTTGCAATTTCCTCAAGATTTCAATCAGCTCCAATTTGAATATTTTCCACAGTACCTGCTTTGACTAAGATATCAATGAGCATTGTCTTTGAAAGATTTCCCATGTTACCTTCCCAATGCAGAGTTTGGATAGTCATGTAAATCGAGGGAACAACCTTAGGTGGCTCAAAAGATACATAACACACCATCTAAATGGACCAGGCTTTGTAGTCCCCTCACTTATATTTCCAAAACCCAAAAAAATCAGCATCAAGCTCAAAAACATGTGTCATGCATGCACGTCCATTTGTTATGAGGGCTATTGAACTTCATGATTAGTATATTGAATAAATTCAAAATATATTTCAAAGTGATACATTCAAGCCACTTTAAATAAAGTTGTAGGAAGAAAACTACAATAGTCTTTGGCCATATTCTGTGATATTAATGGTAAATTTGAGGTGAAAATAGTATGTATGATAATTACTACTTGTCAGGAAATTATGCTATTGCTATTCAATGAATTTGGGAGGTTCAATTTTCAAGACATCACATCTCAATTCAATTTGAAAGATGTAGATGTTACTATTCTATTACTTTAAATTGCATGTGCAAACTAAAACAAGTGAGTAAAACAATAATTAGAAGTGACAATTTTGAATTTATTGAAATGTTTACACAAAAATTGACAAATATTAAGATTCCACTTCCACTAGTGGACGAAAAGAAGGAAGTCATCGAAGTTGTTAATAAAGAAATATGCTACATAATAAAAGCTAAAATTGCTCATCTTTGGAAAGGAAAAATAGTTTTACCTCAACAACAATTAATGAGCAATTATCTTAAACAATTTCAACAGATATTTGATCCAAAAATTGAAGCAATAAAGAAGTGAATTGTCATTTTGTTAACTAGGGATTCTTTGAATTTGCCAAGGATAATTCATATGAATCTGATGCATTTAGATTTGTTTATAAAGAATGTGGTCCTGTCTACAAAAAAATAACAATCGTACAAACCTAGAGTTTTACCCTAAAAGCATGAACAATACCATGAGTAATTATCAAAAGAAAAAGTTGGGTCCAACAACTTTGATACAAACCCTATAAAGTCAATGAATCTATAGAAATCTAAAGTTACTTAAGAAAATGAATACTTTATATTGAGACATTCCTTCTTACTCATGCTTCAAGGTCAAAGCATTTCAAGAAGGCTTGATTGTAATGAACATAACATATAGTTTATTTAAAACATAATTAAAAGAAATTAAACATAGGGAACACAAAAGGTGATGACCTCATACCTAGGAAATTATTTATATGGTTATCCTATACATTGTACTCATGAAAAAAGGAATATATATATATATATGTGTGTGTGTGTGTGTGTGTGTGTGTGTGTGTGTGTGTGTGTGATTTATTTTATAGTCTACATGGCAACTAGCTAGATCAACATTATTTAGATGATGAACTTTGATGGATCTATATCTAAAATGAGGATCAATGTAGGGATTGTGTTTACCTCTCCTAACAATGACACTCTATGTTATTCCTTTTACTTATAATTTGAAGCAACAAATAACATGGTGGAATATAAGGCACTTCTGCTTGGATTGAACATGGCTAAGTATATGGGAACTAGGATTTTGAAAATCCAAGTTAACTTTGATTTGGTAATCCTACAAGTAAATATTCAATTTGCATGCAAGAAAGATATAATGAAGACTATAAATATGTTGTCTGGGATAGCTTGGAATGGTTTTATATTTTTTTCTTACAGATAAAACCTTAGATATTGAAACAAAAAGATTATTATTTAACCATTACTACTTCATATCTCCAATTGTGTAGAGATTTGCATGAAGGAGGAAAGTTAGAAACTATATTTAGACTATAAATTCCTAACATCTTTGAACATTGATAGGCTTTTTATACTGATGCCCAAATCATAATATTTGTGAACAACCTACAAGAGTTTGTAGAATCCTATAGAAAATGAAATTGGTTAGGCAAAAGGAATAGAATATCAAGAGCAATTAAGAGATAATAAGATTCCCACTAGCATTGTCCCTTTAGAAACAATGTTTGATAAATATGACATGTGTAAGGAAAATAAATAAAATAGTTAAATCTAACAAGTACATAGAAATCAATATTAGATCCTTAGGTAGTCAAGAACTTGTGAAATTTGGTAAAGGAACTTTAAGCATAGAAATAAATTAGATGAGAATTAGATGAGAAAATATAGAGATATCTTTACTTAGTCATATGATGACTTGAAAGCTGGTGAGAGTAATCTAATCCAAAACACTATATCCTTGAAACAAGATGCATAACTAAACTCGAAACTTGATATACATAATTAAATTAGATACACGAATAACCATGACAAAAAATATCCCTCAAACTTTGTGATAATAAGAAGTTCTTATAGAGGCAACATGATCAATATTATGCATTATTGTTCAAGACACTACTACTACTATCATCATCTAATTTTAAGATCACTACCAAATCAAACACTACATTTTAGATCGATGTATCAAATATTCTTAATAATTAATCAATTTTCCATAATCATAATTATAAAAAAGTTAACAATATATTAAATCATGAAAAGAACATAACTTTGAGATAGCATATTCGAGGATTTATCATTGAGAGGCTTCTTTTTAATTTTTTGTATATTGTTAATGTTGATGCATGCCTGCTTATGAAAAGAACGTATCGTTATGTTCGTTAGTTTGGTATGGTGTATATAATAATGGTGAACTAAAATGGTGAAAGGCTTTCGAGTAATTCATAACTTTGGATACAACTCTCATTATTATATATTTTATTAGAAATATTTGCTTTTCCTTTATTTGCAAGGATTATTAATTTTAATATTATATAATTATAATTTTAATATAAATTATTAATTTAATAATTTTTTAATTTAATACGGTTTCTCAAAATAAAAATATTTCAAACGAAGCAACTCAAAGATCCAACGATCTGAAAGGTATGGTGTTCTGCCGTTGTGTACATCAAAAAGAAGTACTCCGCGTGTATACGAATATTCTGACAATGACAGCCGCACCTTAGAAACGATGCCATCTTCTAGCTCAAAGGTAACGTTGATGCCAAAAACAAAAATATGTCCTCCGGCGAAAATAAACCAGTGTTATTAGTGATTTAGTTTAATAAAATATTTTAATGTTATGTCCTTCGGCGAAAATAAACCAGTGTTGTTATTAGTGATTTAGTTTAATAAAATATTTTAATGTTATGATGTGAT
>APFE031337891.1:313211-325587 GCA_000404065.3 Pinus taeda
ATTAGATTTATTTATAAAGAATATGAACATATCTAAAAAAAACAACCCTATAAACTTAAAATTTAACTCTAATATTTAACTCTAATAGATATGATTTAATTATAAAGAATATGAACCCATCTAAAAAACAACCATATAAACTTAAAGTTTAACTCTAGAAACATACTTAATACCATATATAATTATCACAACAAAAGATTGGATCCAACAACTTCCATACACACCTTATTAATTCTAAGAATCTATACCTTATTAAGTCTAAGAATCCATAAGAACATGAAGCTACTTAGGAAAATGAATAATTAGGAAATGAATACTTTATATCTATATTGATGCATTCCTTCTTACGCATGTTTATATGGTTGTCACATATATATAAATTTATTTCACAGTTTAAAATGATGTTCAATGTAGTGATTCTCTTTACCTCTCCCAAGGATGACACTTTTTAAATGATTTTCACTCAGAAATTGAAGCAATAAATAACAAAATAGAATATGAGGCACTTTTGCTAGTATGAGGCACTTTTGCTTGGATTAAATATGACTAAGGATATGATAATTTAGATTTTGAAAATTTTAGGTAATTTTTTTGGGTAATTTTAGAAGTAAATATTCAATTTACATGAAAAATAAAATAATGAAGAAATACAAATATGTTGTGGGGTATATCATGAATTAGTTTGATGTTTTTTCTTGCATATAGAACCTAGGATGTTAAGGGAGAAATGATGATTTATCCATTACTATTTTATCTTTCTAATTACGTAAAAGATTTGTTTGAAGGAGGAAAGTTAGAGGCTATTTTTAGACTATAAATTATTTATAACTTTCAAAATCGATAGAATTTTTTTGTAATGATACCCAAACTATAAGATTTTTGAACAACCTACCAGAGTTTGTAGAAAATGAAATTGGTTAGGGAGAAAGAATATAATGTCAAGAGAAATTAAATTAGATCTCTAAATGGTCACAAAGTTGTACAAATTGGTACATGAGCTTCAAGCATAAGATTAAAAGAGATTGAGAATTTAATCAGAAAATGTAGAGATATCCCTCCTAGGTCATATGATGATTTGGAAGTTTGCAAGAGTAATATAATCCAAAAAAATATATCCTTGAAGCAAGATACCAATTTCAATGAATTTGAGATAGATAAATCCAAAATTGGTTTTTGTTATTTTGAAAATTTTACAAAATTCATTGAAGCTAAAACTATCACACTTAGAAGACATTTAAATTAGATATTCAACTTTATAGTTGTAGAAAGGAAAACAAGTGATATTAAACTTTATGTTAGATTAAGATACTTATGCGTTGATTATTAAAATGGTCTTTATATAGGGCGAAAATTGACATGCTAAACTAGATGCTCAAATCCTGTAGAGATTTTATAGGTGTAGGAAAGTCATCACCTCAACGATAACAAAAACATGACACTCAAACTTAACAATGACAAAAGGTTGTTAGAGGGCATCATCGTAAACATTATGATTAGCATTATGCATTTTAATGGTGAGGACCCAAAAATAAACCTAATGAAATGGATAAAATTGGAACCCTATGATAGACAAATCCATGTGTCAATATTCATAATTACCTAATAATTAATCAAAATTATAAATTTTAATAATCATAAGAGGGTCAATATTATATTAAATCATGAAAAAAAAACCATAAGAGCGTCAATAATATATTAAATCATGAAAAAGCATAACTTTGAGAGAGAATATTGGAGCCTTTATCACGAAGAATATGCTTTTTGGTAATATTGTCAACCTTATAGTTGTAAAAAAGAAAACAAGTGATATTAAACTTTATGTTAGATTAAGATAATTATGTGTTGATTATTAAAATGGTCTTTATACAGATCGAAAATTGACATGCTAAACTAGATACTCAAATCTTATAGAGATTTTATAGATGTAGGAATGTCATCACTTCAACGATAACAAAAAGATGACACTCAAACTTAACAATGACAAAAGGTTGTTAGAAGGCATCGTCGTAAATATTGTGATTAGCATTATGCATTTTAATGGTGAGGACCCAAAAATAAACCTAATGAAATGGATAAAATTAGAACCTTGTGATAGACAAATCGAGGTGTGAATATTCATAATTACCTAATACTTAATCAAAATTATAAATTTTAATAAACATAAGAGGGTCAATAATATGTTAAATCATGAAAAAACATAACCATAAGAGGGTCAATAATATATTAAATCATGAAAAAGCATAACTTTGAGAGAGAATATTGGAGCCTTTATCACTAAGAATATGCCTTTTGGTAATACTATCAACCTTATAGTTGTAAAAAAGAAAACAAGTGATATTAAACTTTATGTTAGATTAAGATAATTATGCGTTGATTATTAAAATGGTCTTTATACAGGTTGAAATTTGACATGCTAAACTAAATACTCAAATCTTATAGAGATTTTATAGATGTAGGAATGTCATCACTTCAACGATAATAAAAACATGACACTCAAGCTTAATAATGACAAAATGTCGTTAGAAGGTATTGTCGTAAATAATCGTAAATATTGTGATTAGCATTATGCATTTTAATGGCGAGGACCTAAAAATAAACCTAATGAAATAGATAAAATTGGAACCCTCTGATAGAAAAATCAATGTGTCAGTATTCATAATTACCTAATAATTAATCAAAATTATAAATTTTAATAAACATAAGAAGGTCAATAATATATTAAATCATGAAAAAACATAACCATAAGAGGACCAATAATATATTAAATCATGAAAAAGCATAACTTTAAGAGAGAATATTGGAGCCTTTATCAATAAGAATATTCCTTTTGCTTTTTGGTAATATTGTCAATTTAGATTCTTGTGTGCTGCTGATTGACATAATGAAATGTTATCTATAATTATATTTATAAAGAGAATGTATTCTTATATTCTCTACTTTTATATGGTGTAGTGAATTAAAATGGCGAAGGGCGTTTCTAGTCATTTATACCTTTGGATACTTCATTCGTTATTATATATTCTATTAGACATAATTATTTTTCCTTGTTTGCTAAGTGTTATAAATTATATAATTATAAATGGTAATATTAAACGACTAATTTAATAATGTTTCTCAATTCTAACATAAAATATTCCTAGCGTACCAACTCGAAGATCCAACTGTCTGAAAAGGGTGAAGTGGTCAACGGTTGGGTGGAATCTCAGCTACTCATAAATCTCATGCCATGGCCGCGCTGTATAGGCTCACCGTTCGATTTTACTTAGGCCAAAATTGAACAATGGGCATATACAGCCGCCATTCATTTATGGCCCAATCGCATTGGATTTATGGGTAGCCGTGATCTCCCTGTGTGTACGGACATTCTGACTGAGACAGCAGCGCTTAAAGAGCAATGCCATCCTATCCTGTAACTGGAAGGGACGATTTCGTAGCCTTAGAGCAATGCCATCCTATCCTGTAACTGGAAGGGACGATTTCGTAGCCTTGTGCTTCAGTAGATTGCGGAATTCTGGAATATCTCTGGATTCAACTGATACGGCCAAAATATTCCTGGATCCAATGGATATGGGCGATATCAATAATTATTTGCCCTAGCCCATGTTTTTAGGATCCTGGAATATTTAGTAATCCGCAATCTGTCCCTGGGATTCTGGAATATTTGGGAATGTAATCAATATAAAAATGATTATTATCCTGGAATATTTAGTAATCCTGAATTTGTCCTTGGGATTTTGGAATATTTGGGAATCCAATCAATGTAATGATGTTTATTATCCTGGAATATTTAGTAATTTGCAATCTATTCCTCGGATTCTGGATTTGGGAATCTAATCAATATAAGAATGTTTATTTTTTTAATATAAACTAGAGACTATTTACTCAGAAAATAATGATTTTTTTATATGGAAAAAAATGATTTGATAATTCATTATGCGGAAAAAGATAGTTTGAATTATCCATAGTATTATATAAATTTAAAAGCAATCCATAATCAGGATAGAAAGTGAGTGAATGGAAAAAAAAGTAAGAACTCAAAAAAATAATAAATAATAGATGAACAAAATTAATAAATTAAGTATAAATTTCTAGAAATTCAGGTTACAGCTCTACTTTCATTTTTACTATAAAAAATATTAAAACATTAATTTTAATTTTTTTCTTAAAAATTCACCAAATTTCAAAGTGACTATCCAAGCAAAATTGTCACCTATTTAGACATATGCATTGTTTAAATGCGGTTTTGGGTTTGTTTTTGACGTGATAATTAAGTTGGCCAGATTATTTTCACGGTACATTCAGGCTCACCATATAACCGCTTTGAGATTTGCAATTTATATCCATTTGCCATAAGAAAGTTTTTTTTGCTGGAAAATCATAGAAATTAAAGTAAGATTTTGATAAAATTCAGCATGTTTTTATGTAAATTCAGATTACAACTGTCAAAATTCAAGATTTTGGTTGTTCTGGCGGTGCTGAATATATATATTCACCATAAAAACCATGATTCAAACACTACTACTACAAGATTTTTTGGAATTATTTTGCCCAAATTCCGACCACTTTTGATCATCAGGACAATTCATTGGGACAATTCATCACACTAGATAGACCATGTCTACCCAAGCCTGCCTATTCATTGCCATACTCTAACGATTATGCTTTTTTGCTTTTCATCGCACTCAATAGACCATGCCTGCCTGCCTATTCATTGCCATAGTCTAAAGATTATGCCTTTTTGCTCTGAAAATTATGGAAATTAAGGCTATATTTTGAAAAAAACTGGCAGAGATTTTTGTAAATCCAAGTAAAATCTGTCAAACTTCACAATTTCAGGTGCTCTAGAAGTTTTTGATGGTGCTGAATCCATTTCTACCATAAAAATACATGATTCAAATAAGAAGTTTTTGATTATGCTGAATCCATTTCTACCATAAAAATACATGATTCAAATACTGAGTCTGTAAATTTTTTTAAATTTTTTTTATTTTTTTTGCCAAAATTTAAACCCCTTTAACCATACAAACAATTCCTCTACCTCCTCAGATGACTCCCGATTCATTTACTAATTCATCGACCTCCTCAGATGACTCCCTATTCATTTACTATAACTGAGCACGCTGCACGAATGGGCCTGTGAACGTTTAAAATTTGCAGCACCGGCTAAGCACTGGCCAATGGGTTTTGTTTGATAGAATATATACACAAAATATATAAATATATTCCCATCGTCGCAATGGGCCAATGTGAAGTGATAATTTACTCCTGCATTTCCCTGAACACATGTCAAGCATTTTATGCATGATCGGTTATTCCTCCTTAATGTCATGTGGCAGTTCAACGGTCTATATTCTTCCAGAATGCAATAACATGAATCGTATTATGGACATGCATACTTATTCCTTACTTCTGAGCTTGGATAGGAAAACCGGATATGGACATGCATACTTATTCCTTACTTCTGAGCTTGGATAGGAAAACCGGATTTTGCTTTGAAACAGCAAAAATATTGGTTACACGCTTCTCATCCGTGAAAACAATTCTAATGGATAGTGCGGTGGATAGTGATGTATAGGAATTTGTAAATGTTTTGGAATTAAAAGTTAATAATTTGATTTTTTCACAAAATTTTAATTTAAAAATATTTTGATAGATTTATGACAATGATCGATAGTTATTAGTATTTCTGAAAAATTGATTTTAGATTATGTTTAATTTCACAAAAAAAATTAAATCACTTATAGATTTAATGATTTACAATATGTAAGTTTTATATTTAAAATTTCAAAAAAAAAATAAAGCACTTATTTACTAATGAAATGTGTTGTATTAAGAAAACTATATATAATAAATTGTATACAATTAATTTGATATTTAATGTAATAATAAATTTAAAAAATAATTTTAAATATATTAATTAACAACTATTTTTTTTTAAATTTAAATATTATATTTTTTATTTTCGAACTCTTAAAATATTGTACTTTAGAAAATCATAAAATTTCATTAATTTACAAATATATAATCTTAAAGTTAATAAGATTATTGATTTATGGTATTTTACGAATCGTCCCATTCTACATTTACAAAAAAGGGATGAACATGCGTTTTAACATTCAAATTTGAAATGATAACCGCCTTTTTTAATTATGTTTTCATTTTTTAAGTTGATGTTGCTTACATCTCATTATTTATGGTTATAAATAATATTTTTTTGAATAATTTAATATAAATGTAAAGGAATTTAACTAAATGGTTTTTTAAAATATAATATTTGGGGTTAATATTTAAAAATAATATATTTTGTCAAGTCTTACTAACATAATTGGTTGAGAATGGGCTTCGTTAGCAAGGGACTTACTATAGAACTTCATGGGATGGTTGTGCCCTCCACAAGTGACTTTCACAGAAGCGTGTAGGATCATGATAAGTTGACAAAAAAAATGATGTGTTTTGTTAATTAGTCTAGTTGGGCAAATGTTCTTAGTCTAAATCATTTTTAGAATCATAATTTTAGACATTGTTATTCTAGATATTTTTAGAAAATTTATGTGAATCTTTGGAAGCAGTTTATCTTAAATGATTCTCCAAAAAAAATTATCTATCAAAAATTTATTTAATAATGAGAAGAGTGTGCAATGGCCTAAGTGTATTTCCAATATTTTCATTGGATCCTAGGTATTTGTAAATTTTTTCATTAGCCATGATGATGATTAATGTTCACCATGGAAAATTTTATGGGCTAATATTTGAAGGTGGGCTAATTTTCCATGGTTTTTTCAAAAAAATGATTAGCCAATTTCCATTTTTACTAGAAATAATAGGCCCATATAAAATTATTTTTATCATAAATATCGCAAAAATTATATACAGAATATATATAAAAACATAATAAATTTGAATATTTTACAAAGATATCACCAAATATTTTATAGTTTTCATATAAATTTCCATCCTTAAAATTTTCTTGATGTCTACTAAGACCTATATGGTGTACTGTACCTTAAGAAGGTAAGAAATTAATTATAGTGCTTCACCACGTTATTTTTATGCTAGAAAGAAGTTACCGTGTTATTTTATGCTAAAAAGAAGTGATAGAAGAACTTTCAAATCACCATAATGTTCATGAGTGAAAAGTTCAAGAGGATTGGTAGTGCAACAAATGTTTTGAAAATTATATCAAATATAAGCATAAGATGGAAAAACCAAGAAAAAATGTCTTTATCTTCAAAATTCCTAGTATAGCACAAGTGACACACTCTTTCATCCCATCTTCTTTTGGGAATTAACCAATGTCTAGTTTCACAATGAAGTTCATGAGAATTATTTCTAATCTTGGCAATGTTCATTTTTCTAAACACTAATCAAGATAGAGATATAATTTTCATTTTCTAGATAGGGGATGATTATCTCCTTAGAATATCGCGGTTTCCTTTTTCCCTTTAGCTCTTGATCTCCACATATTTTCCCTTTAAATTTTGAAGTAATAGTAGCTTTAATATTATCTAATTCTGCAAAATGATTTCCTTCTTCATGTCGTAATGATCTAAACAATATTAGGCATCTTTTTTCCACCTTGCTTGAGTCAAAGGTGGTAATTTTGGCTAGATTAGAAGAAATTTCTGGAGACATCTTAGCATCCATGTTGTATGACCTCTTATTATACATAAAATACCTAGGCATAGCCATGCTTTCTTCCACCCTTGCTTGAGTCAAAGTTGGGAGTTTTGGCTAGACTAGAAGAAATTTTAGGAAACATCTTAGCATCCATGTTGTATGACTTCTTCTTATACATAAAATACCTATTCATATCCATGATTTTAATGGGGGGAATATTTCTTCAATCATGAGGATAGGGTATGGAATATTTCCTTTAGTTTTGAGATTCTAGGTTATAAACTACTTTTGGATGTGTTTAGTGTTCCTCCATGACTCTCTAGGTATATTACAATTCCAAACTTCACCTCCATATAATATAAAAAAGTGACAAGAGTCTCAAAGAGGACCTTCATTTTATCCCAAATCTAATTATTTTTCTCACTTACTACTATTTTCAAACCCATCCTAAATTTTTCAACCTCCATTTATTCTTTTCTCAATGTTATAATTTGAATTGAAGTTATGATGGACATTAATTCCCGTATATTTGTATTGAGGAAATCCCTCCAAGGAGTTGTTGTCATGAATGAAAGTATCATATGTGATCCTTTTGGATTTAATTATCATGACTTTAGATTTTTTTGGTATTTGCAAACATATCAATCTCGGAGTAGATATCATGGAGGATTTTAAGTCTCTTGCCAATATTGTAATGGTTTCATTCTAAAGAATAATGTTGGTTGCATAAACGAGAATAGTTATGACTATAACATTGAGTGTGGGACCAACACAACCTGCATCTTCCAAAAATATTTTTTAGCTTATCAATATATATGCCAAGAAGAATAGGGGATAAAGGATACCCTTGCTTGACTCCAATATTGCTTTTAATTTCCTCCAACCAACACTCAGTGGTTCTACGCTTAGAAATAACATTCTCTTATAGCCTTATCACACCAACCCTTAACTCGATAGGAAACATTATCTCTTCTATCCTCTTTCGTAGATTTGTTCTTAGACTGATGTCAAAATATTGTGTAAAGTCAACAAAAGAACAAATAATATCAGTTTTATTATTGCAACATTACTTTGAAATTATCCTAAGTGTGACAAGATGGTCAATTCTTGGATGACATCACCTAAACCTAGCTTTGCTTTTAGCTCTTTTACCATGACTTTTAATCCAAAGGATAATATTATTTCTAAAATATGCCCATACAACTTGAATAAAATATGGCTAATGATAATAATCTTGTAATTAGAAGGAATACATTTATCCCCACACTTAAAGATTAGTATAATAAGGTTTTGTTTCTAAGTCTTATGGAAGCATTGCTTCATTTTTAAATTAAAGAGCTCGTTCATATGTGAGAAGAGGATAGATTCTCTAGTTGAAATTTTTCATCTTGGTAGTCTTTAATGTTCTTAGCTTTCCTATTAATGAGTTTCTTCACCCCAAACTCAATGTCTTCCAAAGAAAAGATATCATTTTCTTTCAGGGCATTCAAACCTAGTTCACAACTCCAATCCTTCTAGTTATGAACTAGGCAGTTTTCTTTGTCTCATTCATATTCAATGTTTCAAACTCTCTTCTAAAAATTTAAAAATCCAGTCTTTACCTTATCATTGCCCCGATATGATAATGTTAGGATATTCCAAGTTTTCTTTTTGTTGAATGCTTCTATTATCTTGAGAAAAATTGAATCAGATATTAAACTTTGAATCCAAAACTTGGACTTATCCTTTTTTCCTTAAAATTTCAATATTTTTTCCTAATTATTAGATAGGCATTATTTATTTGTTTGATCTAGCTCAACGATTCCATCCTCCAATTCTTTTCAACATTCCTATACCTGTAAGAAACTCTTTATTCTTATAAATAAAAGCTCATAGTCCTTTCCAACAAGAACTGGTATCTTTGTCTACCCAACATTACTTTTACAAGCCACTAAATAATATGTAATGTCAAACTTTTTTATGGCAAGAACACCCTTCACCATAATTTCAACTGTATGGTAAATTCATGTAAATACTAGTATGAAAAGACCATTATCGTTATAACAATATATGGAAAATGAAATATAAAGATAGAAATAGTAGGAGCATAAAATATAAGGACAACCATCAAAATTGTTGAATCTTTTGCAATAGTAGAAAGGAGATGAAAAAACACAAAGATGTTGTTTTTTATCTTAAACAAGTGAACATAAAAGTTGAATTAGTAGTAGTTGTGGTATAAGGAGATGAATAAAAGTTCAATTAATATTAGTTGTGGTATAAGTAGATTCAGATGAAGAAACATAAAAGAAGAACACCATACCAAAGTTGAAGTTGAAAAAAAAAACATATGGAAAATAAAAAGTTTAAGAAAAAGGAAGAAAAACCTTATGTAGCACAGAGTTGAGGATAGCTTACACTAGCATGTAAATGTAAAACTAGTTTTTGAATTGATATAAAATATTGTAAGTTTAACTAATGCTTAGACCAATAGGAATTATTGTTCATAATTAAAGGCAAGTTTCTAGTGCCCCTAAATACAACATTTCAAATTGTTCTTAGACTGAGTCCTTTTTAGAAATATATTTTTAAAAACAACGTGTTTAGATATTTTTACAAAATTCATGTACATTTTAAAAAATTAAAAACAAGCACACCAGACATGTGATTTAACTTTAATGTATTTGACTTAGATAAACTTCGATGTCTTATTTCTCCAAAAATTACCAAATTTCTTCTATGAATATCTAATTATTGTGCACATAATATTTCAGAAATTTCTTTCATGGAAGATGACCATGATGTAAGAAAAAGCATTCACCCGATAACAACAATATGAACACACATGTTTATCTTCGAGGAACTATTTGAGAAAAATCTAACCAGAAGAATAATTTGGCCGATAGACCTTCCTATGCATCAACAATCGTCAACACTTTTGCGCTGCTTCGTTGGATCAGGTGAGACACTTTCAACCGTTGATTTGAAGTGTGTCTGCTTTTTCCAAATATTGTTTGAGTTTCCTTACTATTTTTTCCCATTTTTTTATGTCACTCTTGAAGATATTTTTACTACTTTTTCCGATTGTTATTGTTGTTCTTCTTCCCTAGCTTTTGGCAAGCATTGTTCTTCTTCCTTGGGTTTTGGCAAGCACTGATTAGTATTAAGTATCTCACAGAGCGCGTTCTCGCTTTCATCTCATCATTTTCTTCAATACTCTGCATTGCATTGGCTTGCCTTGTTTCTTGTTCAAGTTTATTTTCTTTGTTGCATGGCCATGCATTTTGGATTTTACAGTGTTTTATTTTCGTTGTTTTTTCTCTGTTTTGAATTTAATTTATGTTTCTTTTAAAATAGTGTTTGCATGGTTTATCCTGGTGATTCTATTTTGTTGTTTTTATGTTGAGCAAAAGAATCGATAGAGATGAAATTATTGACCCATTGGAATGAAATTCTTGAATTTTTTATGGATAGAAGCAGGTATGCTTTTGGTTTTCAATATCTATGGGTTTTACTAATAAATTTTTATAGGGAAAAGCAGTGTGGTAGATAATGGCTGTGCATGGAACCCAATTTTTTCAACAGTTTTATGCCCAAGAAAATCGCAAGCTCATCCGTCCCGGGTTGAGTCGAGGTCACTGGTTTGAATCCTGCATTATGAATCCAGGTAAATTGGCTTTTTTTTTGTCTTCTCATTATCCACCATCTTTGTAATAGAATGAAAGTTGTCGAGACCAAAATTGTGTGCTTACAGTGCCAAGAAATCGAGATCTATAGGGAAATTGCCGCGCCTTACAATATTTGTAACTCGTGTTCAGTGTGGAAAAGTGGCAATGATTTTCCCAATACAGAAGTGTAGAATGATAGGTTGCATTTAAATGCAAAGAACATCAAACCAGGCTTTAAATTTTGAGATTTTGTCTCTTGACATTTACAGCAGTGGATCAAATTATGTTTTTTATATGAATTTCTGCAAATTGAGCTGTGGATAGCCATGGATAAGTTTCGCATGGTTCGATTTTGAAAACGAGCATTGAATCGAGCTCTAGAGTTTGAGGCATTGTGGATTAGGGTTCACGGCAGTGCATCAGATTGTTTATTATTTATGATGTTGTACGTATTGAGCTATGGATAGCGGTGAACATGTCTCATGAGCTGTCGTTGTGGAAAGAAAAATGCATCGAGCTCTAGAATTTGAGGCTTGGTATATTAGGGTTTGACGCAGTGGATCAGATTTTGTTTCTTTATGAAATTCTGTAAATTGAGTCGAGGATACCAGTGAAAAATTCATGTGAGATGCCTGAGTGTAAATAATAGGGAATCAGGCTCTAGACTTTGAGGTTTTGTCGATTAAGGTTTGAAATAGTGGATTGGATTCCGTATTCTATACTATGTTGTTTGAATTGAGCTATGGATAGCTGTGAACAGGTCTTGTGAGTTGCGGTGAATGAGGGATGGGGTGTAGATTTTTCCAAGCAGCCGGCTCGAGCCCCCACGAAAGATCCTGCAAGCCCTAAGGAAAGGCCTGTTCATATTACATCTGGAAGAAGGTCAAATGCTTCTGTCTAGAAGCTTGAGAATGTTCAAGTCTCCAATGGAGTTGGAGAGGGGAAAGAGGTAGCCAAGGTGAATAATACTGTTCCATGACCCAAAAGAATATAAAGTAATGTTAAGATTGAGCTAACATGTGAAAGTTCCTTGCAACAAAATATTTTGAACAAGTAATAAAGGATTAAGTAATTTGACTGTATTGTTGGAAATAATACTGAGGGGGGGGGGG
>APFE031337893.1:0-19598 GCA_000404065.3 Pinus taeda
TTTGTCACAACCTGCACCACACTATCAGGCCCAACATCCTCTATAGCTTCTCGAAGAAGCTCAAATTGGAAAGATGCATCATTGCGCTTTCCAGAACAATCAACAACTTTAAGAAAGAATGGACCTTCTAAAGATGTCACTATGATGTTGATTAGTGGGTGTTTTCAGATGTTAGTCCATCCATTGATAACAATAGAGCAACCGAACCTCAACCATGTTTGTCTCATTCTCTCTTTCTGCACATTAATTTTGGACACTTGTCTATTTAAAATTGTTGTTCATAGTTTATGTTCTCCGGGTGGTACATATGAAGGTCCTATTTTTGCAATTGCTTGGACCATTTCCTTGTAATAAGGAGAACGAACAACATGGAAGGGAATTCCATTGGCAAAAATAAATTTGCCAATTGCATCATCTATGTCATCTCGATCTAGAATGTTGTACATCCCAGACACTGTACCACCCATTGCACAAGAACGAGATGCACCAGTAGAAACCTTTGTCTTTTTTGATGAAGCACTGGATGGAGGAATATTTGTGGATGGATCAACATGTCTACTAGAAAACAATCATTTTCCAGTGACTGCCCTTTCTAGCCTCCAAAGTTGCTCTCTTTGAGCTGAATTCAGGTTCTTTGAGGGACACATATTGACTCCTTTACCTGTAATCGCCAAAATGTGTTGCTTCACCCTGGTATAACTGCCAACAAAGTGATGCCCACAAATATTGCAAACCCAATCACGTGAGCCACCACCAACCTTTGGATTCTTTTTCGACAGTCTAGTTGCATAGATTAGAAGTGGTTTTAGAGGATTAAATGTCCCCTTTGCAAATTTTTCCAGCGCTCTTGTTGGGCCTCCAGAATCTACACCATGCCTATTCTGGTATCTTGCCCCTTGTGATCACTTTCAACTTCTTCTTGTGCATCATGTGGCTCACTACCACTGTAGCTACTGTTATTGTTCTCACTTTTCCCAGAAGAAGTTTGACTTTGACTCATAGTTGTAAGTTGAATGACAAATCAAAATGTAAGTTGCAACCTGTAATGAAAATAAAAAAATTTAGAAACATTACAACTACAGCACACACATTGAAGTTTTGATTCTTGAACACTGATTTTTTTTTTTAATTTACAAGAAAAAATAGAAATTAATATAGTAAAAAATTATAAAAACAATTAAAATTAAAATTTACAAAACAATTTCAAGTTTTTTTTTTTAAAACACAGTGATGACTCAAAACATAAAATAGAAAAAGAAATGAAAAAAATGAAAAAAACGCAGCTTAAAAAATTAAAAAGAAATTAAAATTTACAAAAAAATTGAAAAATAGTGAAACTGAAGTTTCTAATTTATATTTTTTTAGAAATCAAATAAATTATATTATACAGTAAATTAAAAAAAAAATGAAAAAAAAACGCAATTACAGATTTCAGAATTACAAAAAAAAATTAAAAATGAAAAAAAATTACTAACAGTTCTAGTACTTACCTGCAGTAGTTTGTTGCTCGCTGCTCACTGGAAGTTTGGAACAATGCTGAGGAACCTCTGAGGACCGAACCAATGCTTGCTGGTGGACTGCTGCTCGATGGAGGAAAAAGGACCGTGGACATGGATTGCTGTAGCGCTGCTCGACGTGCTCGTAGGACGGGAGGAGTTCTGAGTTCCGAGTGGAGCGAACGGTGTGAGGTCTCAGGGGTGAGGGTTTACGCTTTATAACATAAACAATGAAACGCAAATGCCAAAACCCTACGATGTTTAAGTGTTAAGAATTAATTAAATTAATTAAAGTTTAGTTTAGTTTTAAAAGTTTTAATTTAAACCATCTTTTTTTTAGATCGTGTTTTTGTCCCGTGTCATCCCCTATCGTCGCCCCTTGACCCCCCTCGACCCCTCACGACACCCCTCATCCCCCTTTTCGGAAACAACCCCCAAGGACAGAGAAACATCCCCCTGGCACGTCCCCCTGCGTACCTTGGTTTTTGGGAGCGTGGGGAAACGACCCCTACTCGTCCCCAAGTCCCTGGAGTGCGGGGAAGCTAGGAAACTAGACCCCTAGGGGGGGCAAATCCCTGTGGAACACTGATTTTAACACTTGGGTTTTGAGATTTTCTCTATTTTTGTACACATTAGGTATTGGGTTTTTCTCTTTTCATTTGTGCAGGAATAGATCTGATAAATCAGCCAAGTAAATCTTCATATCTGAACTAGATCTAGACCCTAGAGGGCAAGATCTGGGATCAAAGATTGTTTGCAGGAATAAATCTGGGAAATCAGCCAAGTAAAACTTAAGATTTGAGATTTTTTCAAGCAGATCTGGGGGTTTTGAAACAGATCTAGGCCAGGGCAATATCTTATCCCAAATCTTTTTACAAGGCCAACCATTAAAGATTTTGCAATAAATTTGAAGATTTGAAGCAAAATAAAAATTTTCAGAACAAGGGTTTCAAGTTTTGGGGCTCTTAAGCCCAAATATGCATTCTCCTAGCCCGACGCTAGTTCTATTGGGCCTAGTGCTAGCTTTCATTGGCCCTAGATTCCCTTGCTCCATTTTTTATTTGAATATTTGATTTTCTGAAGCTACTCATTGGTGGGTTTTTGCAGAAAATTTGGTAAAAAATTGTGTTTCAGATATTGAATTTTTTTTTGGCAACTTGGGCAAGTGATCTTCAAGGCATAGGGCCTAAGGGTTTGATCTCTAAACCATCTTTTTTCTCACTGTTTGCTACAACAATCATATACCTTTCTAATAGTGGTGAAAAACACATCTAAGTGGTTTGAAATTAACTAAAAAATTGCTAAATACATTAATAAGTCATTTATGTTTGATGTGTATCAAGAATTTGGCCTAGATCTACATTTTGGGTCACTGTTATCTATGAATAATTCTGTTTTTGAAGTTTGAAATATAACAGTGGAAAAATTTCATGTGGGTTAGCCTAAAATCAGTTCCTAAGCTGTCTAATACATTAAGGAATTAATTTCTTGAGTTGGGCATTCATCATTAGGTTTATTTCATGTTTTAATTGTTGGCTGTAATAAGTATATCAGATCTGATATAATTCCGGAAATCACATCACAACAGGCTGAAAATTTTTGATAATTCATGTGGGCAAGTTTGGAAAAATTTCGGTAAATTTTTGGCATAAAGATATCATTGATAGCCTACTATTTTCATTGTCATATTACTGTTGTCATAAAGTTTTTCTTACTGTTGTCCTAAAAATTAATTTATGAAAATTAAGTAATCTGTCATGGAATTGTGATAAAAGGCATATCCTTTGTTTCATAAACTGAGTATTCTTTTTTTGAGAATTTGTTGACATTGATATCGAATTGCAAAGTTGTTTTTGTTCTCTTTGAGCTAAATTGTATCAAAAAGATTTGAAATAAGCTGGTGTTTTAACTATAGTATTTTCAAGAGTTTATTTTCTAAGTTTTCATCTGAAAAAAGGCGAGCATTTCATTTGGGTAATTGAAAGTTTTTGCGACAAAGCATCTTTTCATCCTTGAATCTAACTTCATCTCATCTTCTCATCATTTGATGCATTTGCATATAAGTTAGTTTTGCATAAATAAAATTTACTTCCAAGCATAAGCTTGGTCGATAGAGAGATAGGTATCCATCAATATTTGCTTGAGAAGCCTGTTTTAATAGTACTTAAAACGATGACCTTGCAGTCATCAGAGCCACAACTCTTTGTAGTGCCGAAGGCACCGACCGGGTATGTTAGAATTTCAGGAGAGGTATCGTTAATCACACCCTCTTTATATTCTCTTTGCCAATTACTACGAAATCGGGCTCAATATAGAAATGATCGAAGGGTTAAAACTTAGATAGGAATTTAACTAAAATTAACCAAGATTCTTGTATCTCACATTAGTTTTAGGGTCTGCATTTCATATAAGATAATCATTCATCTAAGCAGCAGTTGCTAATCGATTACTTGGTCTTCATTTCCCTAGCAAGATCGTTAACTCCATAAGGCACTGGTATCAATCGTTTAAAATCTAATCAAACCCTATAAGTCTTGCTAAATCTTAATCGAGTACTTGATCGCTATATTGTGTCTCTCAAACTGGTTGGTTCCCAACTAGTTTTTCTTCATTCCATTTTTCCATAAGGTCTACCCCCCTTACCCTGTTGTAGGGAGACAGCTTAAACGAAGAGATTGGGGATCAGGGTGACAGCTCCAAATCTGAGTCATTGTCGCAGTGCCTAGACATTCCAGTCTATCCTAGTCCCTTACCCCGTGTAGTGCCATGACGCGCCTCTACTTCCCTTCTGGAAGTTTTCTGTTTGACTCCTCTGAGTCTCTACTTCTCGTCTGGAAGTTCTGTTCTGGACTCCCTCTAAGTCCTGATTTCCCTCTTGGAAATCCTTCTGCGCTTGTCAAGATGCCCCCTACACTGATCGTCTTGTGCAACTGCACTGTTGATCCGATGTCCTTGGCTAGAAACCCTCGGTAACAACTCCTTTGGCCTTGCTCTGTCAGGTACTGTTCTGACTACAGTACCTCAACAGCTCCACTCTGCAATATTCCTGCAGCCTTCTAGACCCTAGCAACTTGCCTCTCAGTGAACTGTGTCAGCCTCTCTCTGCCTCATGTTGGCTCTGCATCACCCCGGATGGGTCTGCGTCAGCCCTGGGTGGGTCTGCATCAGCCCTGCGTCAGCCCTTTGGCCCTCTGCATCAGTAACGCTGGCCTC
The DNA here is from genome assembly GCA_000404065.3 of Pinus taeda. Classification (NCBI taxonomy): domain Eukaryota; kingdom Viridiplantae; phylum Streptophyta; class Pinopsida; order Pinales; family Pinaceae; genus Pinus; species Pinus taeda. Next base: position 4,710 of record APFE031337893.1, read on the forward strand.
TCTGAAGCTCTGCACAGTTCCAGACTTCTTCTGCGTGGCTCTGGTTGGCTCTGCATCACACTTCCTTGGTTTCTGCGTTGCTAGAAACAACTTCTGTCACCTCAGGACAACTGTTTTCTGCTGCTATTGTTACGCTCGGCTGATGTCTTTTAGTCCCCCTGTGATCTGCAATCACGCTTTGATACCATGTTGAAGTTTCGAAGTTTACTTAATTTAGAAACCCTTCATACACTTTTTCTGATTTATTCCTACCTACTTGTTATTTTTCTTTAACAAGTTATTTACAAAGTAAATACTGAAAATAAACACCAATGCATGCTCAACATATTACAGATCAACGACTAAAAGAAACAAGAACAAACACACCACATGACACCATTATTTTTGGACCAATGTCCCTGGAAAAAGCCAATGCGAGAAAACCGTTGCAACTATTTGAGGGTTTTCTTATTAAGCAATATCAGAGTACAATCTGGGTGTCGTAACTGGCCTATCCAACAGAGAATTTCCTTAGCATCTATACCTCACAGTTTAACAGAAATCTCCTGGTTGAAACCTCGGAAAAACCCTTTCGGCAGCTCCTGAGCACAAAACTGCTCCTGCAACCCCAATGTCTGCCCAAACTGGTCTGCATCAGCCCCTCTGTCTCATGTTGGCCCTGCGTCAACCTTTCTTGGCCTGTGTCAGCCCTAGGAGGCCCTGTGTTAGCTTTGGGAGCCTTTGTGTCAGCTACGCTGTCCCCTTTGGTGCTCTGCGCAGCCCTTGGCTGCCTCTGCGTGGCCATGCGTGAGCCCTTTCTGGCTCTGCGTCACCCTCCTTGGCTGCTGCGCTCGTCTCCCAACACAATCTCTGCCTTCTCTGTTCCTCTATACTCAATGCCCCTCAGCTTCTCTCTCGATCACTAATTCTATCTCTCTTAGCAAATCTCGCTCTAGAGAATAGAATGATTGATCATCTAATGTACTTCTCCAAGTGACCCTCAAGCTTCCTCTTATTCTTTTCTTGTTGACATCTCAATGGCCAAGATTAAATCCCTAATCAACAGCTAAGATTAGATCTGGCTTGATCCATGTCTTTTGGACCACTCTAACACAGATTCATATTAATACACATTAATATTTTATTTTTCCTAAGTTTAGACTTAGGGACTCCATTAAAAATATTAATTATTTTAATATCTCTTGATCTATTTAGAATCTGCCCAAACCCTTTCTAGGTATTGGAGATCTCATGTGGCCCAACCTCTCCACGAAATTTCGTGGCTAGAGCACATCCAATGCTACCCCAAATCAACAAGTTCATCTATAAAGAAGCAACCTTGACAACATCCAAGAAGATCGGGAAAAATAAATAGGAATCAAAGCCAAGCTCCAGTTGTTGCGATGATGAATACTTAGATGAAGAAGTGGCTTTAAGAATGTTGTAAAGAGGAATAAGTAAATTTAAGGGTAAGCTTCCCTTAATATGTTTCAATTGTGGTGAGATTGGACCCTTTGCTACTAAATGCCTTCGTAAGAATTCTGATGGTGAAGAAGAAGCTCCCAGGAAAACAAACAAGAACCAAAGAAGATTCAACAAAGGTAAAAAGAAGGGTTTTAAACTTTTAAGAAAAGCTTCTATTCAAAATAAGACAACTCCTCATTCCAGGTAGGAAGTGAGATTGATGAAGAAAATGACACAGGAAGAGTGTTATTCATGGCTAGGGACAACATGAAGGAAGCTCATGAAGAGGAAGAAGATGATGAGGAGATGGATGAGGTCAAATTTCAAAAAGTGATGGTCAGAGTTATAAAGGATCTCAAGGTTGAAAGAGAAAATGTCAAAACACTGGAAGCCGAACTGAAAGGATTCAGAGAACATAGCAAAAGTCTCAATAAGAAGAATGAAGAATTAGAAGAGAACATCCTCAACCTTATAGTGCAGTTGGAAGAAGCAAGAAAAATTGAAGACTCTCTCATAAGAGAACTTGAAAAAGGCAACAAAGCAAGGGAAGATTTGGAAGCAGAGATAGTCTCTCTATGAAGGGAAGCACAAAGAAGAAATGCCTAGCAAAACATTGCAAACAACTTGTTAGGTCCCTATAATACTAGTGTGTTCCCTCATTGTTATTAGTGTACCCGCTTATTGTTATTGTTGTGCCCCATAGAACCCCACTATTGTTATTGTTGTGCCCTTACATTACTATTGTTATGTCGACTTTGATTATATTGTGACCCCTTAGACTCCTATATATAAAAAGGAGGTTTTGTCATTTGAATCATCAAAGAATTGTTCATTTGTGTAATGTAAAGGAGGTGCCCCCCTTTAAGAGGCTGATTTTGAAGTCGTTGATCTATCTTTTCTTCTATTTTCTGAGCTGGTTGCATAACATTTGGTATCAGAGCTTTGGATTCTAGGGTTTCGCTGCTTCAAACAAGTCATCGTGGTATTTTCGCTATAACTTTTTTTCTACAAAGTTTCAGATGCTGAAAAGAAACCTATTTGAGACGACATCTTGAAGAACTTCATGTCTGAATTTCACACCGTTTCTCGCAAAATTTTCAGAGATATAAACCGAGGAAGTTAGGGTTTGTGCAAGCTCCCGAATTCCATCCGAAACAGGTGACCTTGGGAAAATTGCCATAATTTTCTCTTTGAGCATCGGATTCAAATTTCGTAAAAAGATACAAAAAGAGGACAAACTGTAGTTTGTTGGGTATTGTTTTTAGTGTTGAAGGTCGAAACAGTGACACGTGGCACTTCGTACAAGTTCACTCTACTGAACTAGTGTTAATTAGGTCATTGTGGGAGATTGGGCATAACTCTTTCTTGGAAAATCGAATCTTGATCAGACTTGTGTGGAAAGAGGACTCAGAAGTCTACAACAAGAAGAAATTTTAGACCTTGGAGATCCGAAATTTCAAAGATACATCAGATTCAAGATTGAGCTTCTGCAAAGCAAAACAAAAAAATAAAAGGTGTGTAGTCTTTTCTAAAATTTGCATAAGTTTTGTTTGAAAAATTAGTTTGAAGTGATTCAAATGGAATAGTGAAGCATAATTATCATTAATTGATGCCCCGAAGAAAGAAAAGAGAAACACCTAGTAAGCAACCAGAAAGCTCTTCTATGGTTCATGAAGAAGAGGAAGAAATGCAACATGATAATATCAAAATTACGAGACCGAGTGAAACACTCTCACAAAAAGTAACAGAAGCTAAGATGGATGGTTTGAAGATTGGCATGGAAGCTAAGATTGATGGTTTGAAGATTGGCATGGAAGCTAAGATTGATGGTTTGAAGAATGACATAAATGATGGAACATTGAAGATTTGAAGAAAGACATAGAAGGTTTGAAGGGAGGTTTGGCAAAGTTGCTACACGAAATGCTTCGTAATGGTGAAAAGGTAGTAGAGGAAACTCATGATGAGAACAAAAGAAATGTTAATCATGGTTTCATAGACTCTAATATTGGATTGAAGACCCACCATATTCCAAAGATCGATATGAGGGCATTTAAAGATGTCAGTGTTTTTCGCTTATGATAAGTGGAGTTTCCTCTTCATAATCTAGATTTTCTAGCATGAATATGGCTTTCTTCTCTTGCTTGTCCTCTAACAATATGTATAACTTTGGTTGGTTTGTGGATAGTGGAGCTTTGAGACACATGACATATGGTAGGTCTTTATTCAGTAGGCTTCAAAAGATAAAGGGATGAATGATTCTAGAGCTTGGCAACGATGTTATGTTTCTTATGAAAGGATTTGGCTTTAATTCTTCCAAATGCCTTCAAGTTATATTCTTGAGATGGACAATGTTTTGTATGTTCTTGGGATGTAAAAGATTTTTCTTTCAGTATCATGTATCGAAAATATTCATTGTGTGGTTGAGTTTATGCTTATGAGTTTATCTTTATATATTGTAGGGAAATCTAGTGAAGCATGGTAGCACCAAGTTGTGTAAGTTATGTTGCAAATATCTTGGTAAATTTCATTATGGGGTACTTCCTATCTTGAAGAAATTAGTGCAAGGATTGCTAGACCTTAGGATAGAGAAAAAATGGTGTCTACAATGGATGTTATCTTGCTAAGCATGTCAAGGATGTGTTTGCTAGAAATGAGCATAGTTCAAGATGAAATATTAACTTGATCCTTTCATATTTACAATGGATAGTTTCATTTGAGGAACAATAATGCAATGTCGATGATTGTAGTCTACTTAGTCTTGGGACTTTAGCTAGAGGGGTGAGAGAGGGTAGCTTTCATAAGTTACCTACTAATCTAGTGGAATTTATACATTCCAATAGGAGGATGGAAGATCCTTATATATTTGAGAATATGCATACATGGTGGGATATCATGGAGATTGATTTAGAACCTATTATGGATCTTTCATGATAGCACCTTGTGTTGATGGATACAATTATTTTTCTATGGCTTATAGGATCAATATCCCAACACAATAGGATACTATGGTGAGTAGGATATAATATTCTAGTTCACAATATTCGCAATCAATGACTAACGATAATGTGGATATTTTTGTTCTACAGACTAATTAAAACACTCAAGGTGGGTTGTATCCAAACGGAGTTGAGGTATGATTGATTATTTCAATGTCCTCACACATTGCATATTATAGGAGGTAGAAATGGATCACTTAGACATTACAATATGCACAAGAACATATAGGAGCACTTAAATCTTTATCATTGGTGAGTGTACATCCCAAGATATATGCTAGTCATGTCACATTTTTTATTCCATCTATGAACCTTCTAGTCGTTCAAAGGAGGAGAGGTGTGGTACCTTCATGAATGATGATGCTGAGATTGATTTCAAATTTTCAATTGATGGGATAATTATAGAGTCTAGGGACCAAATTAATGGATTCTATGAAATTGAGGGAGTTTCCCATGGATTCTCTCAAATAAATGGATTTCCCATGATATTAATCTTTCTTTATGATTCTCTCGAGATGAGGAATTGGACCTAGTTCAAGTTGATGTTTTAGTTTTCAAAGGATTAAAGATGTGAACGAGAATGATTCTAATTCTAATATGTTTTTTATTACCTTGCACGTATTGTTGCCTATACCATGGGTTTTGTATTCTAGGATCCAAGAGTTGACTTGTGTGGATTTCTATTTTTTTGACCTTAATAGATGTGATGCACTTGTCTTGATCTTGTATGGAGGTGTGATCTTCTCTACAGGATGTCCTCAACAATTCATGATATAGTGTCATTTGATTTTTGACTACGACATGCACATGGAGGATGATGGAGTTTGGCCATATATGTTTTCATGTATTTTTATTTACAACTATATATGTCTTGATGAATTGACATACATAAAAGGAAAATTAATGAGTGATTTGACATCATTCTTAAATAGTCTAAGATATATTTTGATCTATGAAATTAATTGGATTTGCATTGGTTCCTCTACATGGTCTAGGTTTTTACATTTAACTTCTCTATTTTCATTATTTTTCTCAATGATCAATATTAAAAGTATCCCCAAAATACTAATTTAAATTTCCCCCAACTTCCTAGCCACTATTACCAATAGACTTGACTAGCATTGTAGAATTAGCCCTTGACTCATTAAGTAATGTAAACTTCAATGCTATTACAAGTATCTACAACAAAGTGAACAAATGAATTTATTGTATATCCTTTTGATTGTCTTAGAAATAAATCACCATCCTATGTTTTCTTTGGTTAAATCAATCCTTAGTTTTTGTGGGTTACCCTCAACCATTACAATTCTTAGGTGGTTCACAATTTGCATTGGAATTTTAATCTCACTTCTCAAATGGTTTCCGATTTGCAATGAACCATTAATCACACCAAGGATTTTTCATTGACCACAAACCTTCATTTATCATGACAATTGATTATTGGTTTACCATGAACCATCATTATTGCAATTATGGGAAAATTTCCTTATGCATGTTTATCTCAAAATAATCTAAGTCATTTAAAAAATGGATCCATCATTGAAAACCACTATCAAGGATATCATCAATTTTATCAGGGACTTTATGCAATTCCATTTTTTTTTATGGATTCTTTAGTTGTTGTTGCATCTCAATTTTTGAATACCTAGTATTACTTTCAGTCTTGGTTCTATTCTTTCATTCTCCATTGTTTACATTTTTTTAATCATATTTTTTGGATTACCAATATTCATTGCATATTTTGTTCATTCCTAGGTTTATATGGCCATTCTTATTTCATTTTCTTTCATTTTCTTCTATCTTCAATAAGTGAGTGTCTTTGTAAGTTCCATGTTCTTTGTATTTTTTCTATAAATGTTCGTTGTATTCTGTTTTATTTTTTGTTGGGTGGAAAAAGGAGCTTGATCGAGTAATAACTCGATCAAGCTCTTGGTTACGTGTGTCAATGAATATTTGGTTGGTAGAAATTTATGACTAGCAACGCTCAATGAAGCTCCTAGCGACATCATCAACCATAGAAATGTCAATTAATATCAATTAATATTTGGTTGGTGGGGGTTAATGATTAAAATAGCTTGATCAAGCTCCTCAATCTTAGTCGGTCGATGTTCGAGAAGAATGGGGACTCGATTGAGATATTGTCTTGGTCAAGCTACATTCCTTGATCGAGACATTTTATCAGTCAAGCTACATTCCTTGATCAAGACATTTTATTAGTCAAACTACATTTCTCGATCAAGAGATTATTTTTTAACCCTGCCAGTAGTTCGATCGAGGGTTTGTTAAACCCTTGATTGAGCTATTTCAAGTTTTATGTAAAGCTCTCAATTGAGTTTTTTAAGTGTTCGATCAAGTTGTCGAAGGCTTAAAAAAACAAAGTTTTAGCTCCCCTTCTATATATTTCTTTGCAACACCATCCTGTAGCATGGAAAACTTAAGGCAATATTTGTCCTTACGTGGTAGAGTTGATCATGTTGGATTCGTGAAGGAATCCTCTATCCAATGGGCATATGAGTTTGATATTTTTTTAATTCATATGATATTTTCCATCTGATTTCTTTTGAACCTTATGCGTGATTTTTTTTGGACAATTTTGAAGGGGCTGAATGAAAAATAAATAACATAAAATAATCCAAAAAAAAAAAATCAAAAAATTGCATTCACTTCATTTATGAGTCCTGTTCAAAAGGATACTCTTGGTTTTTAAATTTATTTAAATAGTAGAAAAAAAACATGAATTAACATGCGTTTGAAAAATGAAATTCAAATATTATTTCGTAGACTTCAAAAAATAATAAAAAAATAAAATTTTGCATAAAAAATAAAATTTCCATATGCATTGTTTATATATATATATATGGTCTAATAATAATTCAGAATGATTATGTGGGGGATATGGAAGGAGGATGGGACGGCCGCAGGAACCGCAGGCACGCGAAATTTTAGGTTAGTCTAAAGCCTATTCTGAAGACTCTCCGCGAACCATAGGGCACGGTTGTCGGTCTATCTCGTTTCACATCCACCGACCACATCTCTGTCGCCATCCCCACCGTTCCCCCATTTCACGATCACCGCGAAGCTGCAGACAATATGGACGGGCACATGGAAGACCTGGTGGATTACTCAGCGGATCCATTAGAGGACAGCATTATTTTTAATAATCCATATTTTGTTGGCTCAGCCGTTCACGGTTCCTCGATCTCTTCACTGGCTCATTCATACCCTAACCCTAACCCTAGTTGTCCCCCCTCTACAGTGACCTCAGATTTCCTCCCCGGTTTAGCCGCACCTCTGCTATCTCCTGGCACGGAACACCTTTTGGCTTCTCTCTCACCCCAGGTTTTGTCTTTCGACCAAGCCTTTCTCCCTCAGGGTGACCCGCCTCTGTCTGCGATCCCTCAATCCTCGGCTCCTCACCTGCAACCATCCGCGGGGATTCGACCCTCCGGCTGTTTCAGTACTCTTGTGATAAATGTGAAGCCTGTTAAGCCCACACCTCCTGAAGGTGGTTCCAGCCCTTTGGTCGACCATCCCTCGGCTCCCCGCACGAAGAAACAGAAGACCAAGTGCATTAAGGCGACCGATAAAGAGATTACGGTCCCGTTCGGAGATCTAGCTGATTTTGGGGCCGCGTCTCTCATGGCTCAATTAGTTCTGGTGGGACACGTGAGGGGTCGCACCTTCACTGTGGACAGATTGACAAAATGGATAGAAGAGATCTGGGGCAACCTGCTCAGAGATCTACCTGAGGTCCACATTCTTCCGCGTGGGTGGTTTTCTCTTCACTTCTCCAAGGAGGACTACATCGATCTAGTTCTGGCAAAATATTGGCATATTGAATCTGCACCTGTTCTGCTCAAGCGATGGAGCCCCCTGTTCGATCCAGAGCACGAACAGATCGGAGCTGGTCCACTGTGGGTTCGGCTGCCAGGACTCCCGCTTCAATACTGGAGTGAAGAGGCTCTTCAAAAAATTGGGAATGCACTGAGTACGTATCTGGACCACGACAGGTCATACATTGAATCCAAGCAGAGAACCCTCGCCCGTGTTCTGGTGCACCTGGATACGCGAGAAGGGATGGAGAAGAAGATCACACTTAGATGGGGGAAATTCAGTAGGATTCAGTTACTAGACTACGAGGCGTTCCATTTCGGTGCTATCACTGCCATCAAGTTGGGCATTTAGCAAAGGATTTCCCACTACTCAAAAGCCCGGATACATCCCCAAAAATCTCGCCCTCGGTCACGCGGGAAGCTACTCTGATCATCATTCGCGCAACTCAGGGTGGGATACCGGCACAGGAGAATTCGGCGAAACCAAGGCGGAAAGAGCAGAGACCTCCATCGCCTCCACTGACAAGGGAAAGAGCGGCAGCGGCAGCATCACAGGCTCCGGGTACTAGTCACGCCCCTGTCTCTTTGTCTTTCGAATGCACATCTGCATTACCATCTGCATCTGCATCATGCACTATGGCACATTGTCCCCCATCTGTGCCCCCTCTGAGTGATTCCACCATTCCGCCTACCATATCTCATTCCCCATCCTCTCCATCTTTATCTTCTTCCTCAAGATCATCACACCCTTACTCCCTTCATCCCCGCCCTCTGGTCTCGGGATCCTGTGGGGGTTTAGGCATCATACCCCTGAATTTGGGGTATCAGACCACTCGGGGTCGCAAGTCAGATCTCTCTAAAGCTATTTGGAAAGTCGGTGCAGAAGTTGCATCCGGAAGGCAGTCCACCATAGAAGGGGTCCTTAGAGCAGCACCCACCCCGAGATATGGTCCTCCATGAAGTGCCTATCATTTAACTGCAGGGGTTTGGCCAGTGAACCCAAAAAACTAGCCATTCGGAGACTATTTGAATCTGAACAACCTGACATCATTTTTCTCCAGGAAACCCTGGGCCCTGCTGCTTCCATTGAACATTGCCTAAACTCTATGACTCCTCGATGGAAATTTCTGGCCACAAACGCCTCGGGGAGATCGGGGGGCTGGCAATCGGAATCAACCACAGAACTATCAGATTGGATTCTTCCTGGGGTGGGCAAGGGTTCCTTGGGGCGGACATATTCTCGGTGGATCTGGGTGTGGCATTCTGAATTGTGAATATATACGGACCTTGCCAACACAGAGAACCTTTCTGGAACAAACTGTTAAATCTATCCCTGATGACTGCGAGCCACACCATCCTGGGAGGCGATCTGAATTTTTCGCTGGGGTTCCGTGAATCTTGGGGCTCTATGGCACAAGTGGATTCGATCACAGACTTCATGACGAATGCCCTAGAATTCTTCTCTATGTTGGACACATTTTTGGAATATGCAAAGCAATGTAAACTGAACTTTTTACTCCATTAATAAAACTCAATTTTTTTTTTTTTGTTTTAATATTATATATATATATAATATATATATATATATATATATTAATACTAATAAACGGTTCAATTATATAAATGCAGAACCTTATACATGCTTATGGGTTCCTTGTCATCTAATCACAAAAATAAATGGATTCCCTACGTCGATGTATAGTGGTGTGGATTAAAACGTTCATGGACAACGCAAACTCAACCATTATTAAATGGACATATAGAGTGGGGACTCCCAGATCCCAACTGTAAGCCTTTTGGTGCATATAAAACGAATATGGTTGGTGCCAATTCACCTAAATTCATCATTGAAACATTATACTAATGATTTGCAGACCTATCCTTCATTGCTAAAAATCTTATAAACTTATCACACTTTCTTTGTTTGCTCCGGCTTCTCTGTCCTTTATCAATATAAGTAATGCAAATAAGTTGAACATCGTTGTTGTCACCACTTTAGTATTTATGTATTGAAAACAAGTCCACTTGGTTGGGGCTTCAACTTCCTTTTAACACCTGTATGCAAGTATCCACTTAAACCAATTATGTGTTAAGGCAGGAGAAAGCCTCAATTTGAAATTAAATATTTATGTGTTGAGGCAAAGTAGCAAGGCTCAAATTGAAATTAAATATTTAGCATGAAATCGAAACCATCAACCAATCAAAATTGAAAATTGAATTTGTAAATGCAAGAAATCAATTTTTTTTCCATTGAACCTAGGAATTGAACAAAATAAAACTTGGTTCAATGAATGAATATCAATATGCAAAAAATCAAACCTATGTTTTGAAAATGGGACGACCATCATTTTTTAGATCCTTTAATTTGTTATATTTCATTAATAAATATTTTAAAAGATGGAAACGATTAATACTAATATTTTAGGGTTCAGTCTAGAGGCGTGCACATTCATATCTTCACTAAAGAAGAAAAAATTCAAATATATAATCACTATCATAGCAGTTCTTGGCGTGCATTTGAGTGACTTGAAGAAACACCCCTGCAGATTAAGCTAGATGCATATTTTTGTCCTCAAACTTATTAGTATGAGCAGATCTAGCCTTAAAACTAGTAGGAGTTTGAATAACAAATTGCTGGAATATAGTATTTTAGATAAACAATGGTTAACATAGCCCAAATAAAATATTGACTCAATCTAGAATCCTGAGAGTCCCTTACAGAGCCAAGCTATATTAAATTTAATCATTTTTTATTTGGGTATTGATTTTCCTCTAATGATAATTGTTGTTTATTCAATTCACAAATCAACCAATATGAAGAGTTGCACACCAAATAAAAAAGGAAGCATCATCAATCGACAATGACCATGAGGATCTATTTAGGGTTTCCATCTGATGGTGAGGGAGTTTGGTGGACACAATAATAGTCTTTCCTCCTCTTCTTCCATCTAATTCCAATTTCTTTCATGGAAGCATCCTTTACATTCACTGGCCTTCCCCATCTAGTGCACAACAACCAATTAGTGCCAATGAGATACTAGTGTGGAAATCAACAAGACGACCAAAACAACTTGTACATATTTGACTCCCTAGGACTAGGGAGCCTGTAAACAGAGGAAAAGCCAAAAAAAATGGCCCTTCTCCAAATAGAACGATGGACTATAAAGTCTCTACAAAAAGAAAAAGCCTCTGCTCAATCCACATTCAAAACAAAGCATTCATGGAGCCCTGTTCCAAGCATTCATAGTGGAAATGCCCAGGCAGAGCAGAGACAATGGTGATTTTACCCAACCTCTGAAGTCAACAAGCACTCTTAAATGAGCTTGTTCTCTGGAATTTGTCGAGCTTTCATCATGCATCCCCAAAAATGGTAGGCAACTTCTACAAGAGCAATGCGGTCAGGATTGGGAAGCCCTCAATCATTAGCAATGTTGTTCCTTAAATGCATACATACATCACAGTTAGCACATTAGCATCTAATCACAGCAGTACACACATCACAACAACATGGGCGCATGGTATCTGAAACCATTCTGATGATTAATTGAAAATATAGAATGAAATTGATGGAGGGAGGTTGAACAAATGAAAATATAGGGAATGAATCAGAGCCACGGAGAATGAAAATAGCCTATAAGATTAGATAATATAGCTATACTTGTTTCCAACTATTGACCACAAAGTAGGTCAAAGGGACTGTTGAGTACAATGATGTCTATACAATGCAGGAGAACCAAACAGTCTCCTATAGAAAATACAATGCATGAATATAAAAGGTATAATGCAGAAACATAAAAGATACAATGTGTGGAATCTCCTAACATCCAATTTTTACTGAAGAACACTAAAGAAAATTCCACAAAGTTTGTTGGCCTAATGAAGGGTCGATGGAAAGTGCAGATTGTCCACTAAATCGTTGTCGAGGGAGTTCATGCACTATTGAGGTTTGGAGGACCTAGTCTGTCTCTCGAGAACGGATCTGAGATGAATTTTCTGTTGAAATCTCGTGTGGCAAGGTGAGGTCCCACAGATCCTCACTGATCTAGACTCTGGATATGAACTGGTATCAATCAGTCTCTTCGTGCCCCCTGGCTGAAGGTAGTACCCTGAAAAATTTTGTGATCCTTTATGTGGGGTCTGGCTTGATGGGAGGCTAAAGAATATGCATTCGAAACCTAAGAGCCTCCTTCATATATAGAGCCAAACCTCTCTTATCAAGATACTTGAAAAAGTTGGCAAGGATTTAAGAATTAAGAAGAGTCTTTTTGGTAGAAATCACATAGGAGAAAATTTTGCCGACACGTTTCAAACCAACTAGTGTGGTTCATCACTAGTTATTTCTGAACAAGCAATAGTACCTTCCTCTGATATCGTAATAGACATGGCATCCAAAAATCAAGTGCACCTCGGTCTCCACTTCTTATAAATGAAATACATAGTATATTATGTATGGTCTATCAATCTAGTGCTCTATGTCTACCCGAAGTCTATGAGAATCTACTTTGAACTGGCCTAGAGGAATGCAAAGATCATGCGTCCAGTGGTGAAGCATATATTAGGGTTGAACAATGAGCTCATCTCTCAACCCCAAGAAGTTCTCAACGTAGAAGGCCATATTTGGGCACAACCCTCCCCGAGGATTGACCCAAGTGACCTAGACGAACTACTTGTAGATGTCCTCCCCGATGATCTTGTTCAGCTCCTGTCTAGAGGTAATAGGTGACTAGGAGAATCTAAGGAATATCGGAAAGGAGGGAGACGATCCAACTGAATGGCCACTGACTCTAAGAGATTGGAAACTCTTGTAAAACAACATCTAGCCCGACCCGAGGGAGTAGAACGGGAAGTAGTCTTAGAAGATCAATATGCCAAGTAAGGATATCAGTCCCTACTATTTATCAAGTCTACAAATCCGCAGACACGATGCAAGAATGGGACCAAACTGAAGACTGTCTCAAGCCGAAAGGGATGAATTCCAAACTCTGCAAGGATGATGTGTTGAGGTATTATCTGTTTGCATCTAATGATGCGATGAAGAAGAAGAATCTAGACTCTCTCCATTGAAGCCCAATCTGACTCAAGTAAAGACGGTTGTTAGGTCCCTATACTACTAGTGTAGCCCCTTATTGTTATTAGTGCAACCCCCTTATTGTATTTTTGTGCCCATGTAGTCCCCATATTGTTATTATTGTTTCCCATATAATACCACTATTATTATTATTATGCCCTTACAATATTATTGTTATGTAGGCTCTGATTAGAAAGGAGGCCTTGTCATTTTTATCATCCAAGAATTGCTCACTTGTGTAATGTAAAGGAGGTTTCTCCCTTGAAGAGGCTAATTTTGAAGTTGTTGATCTATCTCTTCTTCTATTTTGTGAGTTGATTGCATAACATCTGGTATCAGAGCTTTGGATTCTAGGGTTTCACTGCTTCAAACAAGCCATCATAGAATTTTCATTATAACGTTTTTTTTCGACGAAGCTTCGAAAGCTGAAATTAAAACCCAGTGGAGCCAAAATCTTGGTGAAGCTCCTATATGAATTTCAGATCTTGTATCACTATATTTTAGGATATAGATCCAAGGAAGTTAGGATTTTTGTAGGCTCCATAATTCCATCTCAAACAAGTGACCTTGGTAAAATCTTCATAACTTTCTCTCTAAGCGTCAGATTCAAATTTGGTAACAAGTTACGAAAGGAGGATAGGTTGTAGTTTGTTGGGTATCATTTTTAGGACTGAAAGTCAAAACAATGACACTTTTCACTTTGTGCAAGTTCAATCTACTAAACAAGTCTATAATCAGGTCATCATGGGAGATTGGGCATAACGCTTTCTTGGAGAATCCAATATCAATTAGACTTGTGGGTTTGGAAAGAGGACTCAAAGGGCTACCATAGGACGAAATTTCAGACCTTGGAGATCTGAAATTTCATAGATACAATATATGCAATATCAAGCTCCTATAAAACAAGAAAAAGTGTGTATTTTTTAATATTTGCATAAGTTTTGTTTGAAAAAATAGTTTGAAGTGATTCAAAGGGAATAGTGAAGCATAAATATTATTAATTGACGACCCGAAGAAATAAAATGGAAACACCTAGTAAGCAACGCTAAATCTCTACTATGACGCAGGAAGAAGAGGAAGAAATGCAACATGATATATCAAAATTTCAAGACCAAGTACAACAAATTTCGCTCTCGCAAAAAGTTACAAAAAATGAATTGGAAGCCATGATGAATGTTAAGATAGATGGTATAAAAAGGGACATGTAAGTTTTGAATGTTGGTTTAAAAGAAGACATGGAAGCAATGGTGAATGTCAAGATAGAAGGGTTGAAGGAAAGTTTGGCAAAGTTGCTAGAAGAAAGGCGTCCTAGTGGTGACAGGGGAATCCATGAAAATCATGATGAAGACAAAAGGAATATCAATTAAGATTTTAGAGACTCCAATGTGGGGTTTAAGAACCACCACATTCCAAAGATAGATATGAGGAAGTTTGATGGAAATGATCTAGTAACTTGGATACTATAGATGGAGCAATATTTTGTTTTACATAATGTGCAACCTTCACAAAAGGTACGCATTGCATATTTATAATTAGAACCCAATCATTT
>APFE031337900.1:0-13814 GCA_000404065.3 Pinus taeda
CCCCCACCCGGCTTCCACCTCACACCCCATCCTCCGCTCCCCTCTCCCGTCCCTTGACCTCCATCCACTCCTCCCTTGGCTCCGCTCCCCCACCCGGCCTTCACCCTGTCCGCCGCCCTCCAGCCACCCCATCACCCACCCTCCACTCCTCGCTCCCCTCGCCCTCCCTTCGCACCCCTCTCCCACCCAACCTCCACCACATCCCGCACCCTCACCCCACTCCCTCCGCTCTCCTCCCTCACCCGACCCCCACCTAGAATCGACATGTGGCCTCTTGGCCACTGGTTAGGGGCTCGAGTAGGGAGTGGAAGGGGTAAGGGGGAGAGCTCAGAGTGGGGAAGGGAGGGCAGTGAGGGTAGGGGGTGTAGCGGGGGTTGGGGGGATGCAGGGGAGAGGAGAGCGGGGTTCTATTATGTAATTGTTTATTTTTATATTTTTTTTATTTTTATTATTTTTAATTGTTTTTTAAGTTTTAATTTTATTTTAATTTTTTTTTCAAGTTTAAATTTTTTAATTTTAATTTAAGTTTTTTTGTTCGTTTGAATTTTTATTTTAATTTTGCATTTTAATTTTAATAATTTTAAAATTAATATTTTATTTAAAATATATATATATATATATATATATATTATTGGTCATTGATATATTATTTTATATGATTTTTGTCATGTTTTTTATAATTTTTTTTTTCAATATTGAATTTTGGTTTCATATATATAGATAATTATTTTTCTAGGGTATGTGTCAATGCTTTTCTAGCAAATCGATTATATTATCTGCAATTTGATAGTTGATTTTAAAATTTTCGTTATAATAAATTGAATCTGCCCCACAATGTGTTAATTTCATGGTTGGTCTTTAAGTTTTCATTACAATGGGTTGAACTCACCTACACTGCGTGTCAATTTGATAGTTGATTTTTTATTTTTTTCGCAATGTATCAAGTTATCTTAAGCTAAGATTTCAAAATCGCTATACATTTAGCATTTAAAAAAAAATTCTCCTAGTATAATAACTCTTTCATTCAGGTGTTCATTTTTAAAGTTTTTTTAGTCATAAATTTTTCCATAATGTCATCCTTAAAATATTTTGAAAATTTAAGATTGTTTTGTAGTCATAATCTTTGGTTTTAATTTCATTGTTGAAAAATTGTTAAGATTTTTAATGTTTTTCTAAGTCGTGATATTTTATCTTTAATGTTATGGCTGAAAACAATTATAAATGTTTTTTCTTAGCACCATGCTTGAAAATTGTTGGAATTTTAAGGTTTTTCAAAGTGATATCTTAAATTTAATGTCATGCTTTAAAATTGTTGGAATTTTAAGGTTTTCAAAAATGTGATATTTTATCGTTAATGTCATGCTCGAAAATCATTGGAAATTTAAAGTTTTTCAGAGTCACGATATTTTATTTTTAACGTCATTACTAAAAAGTGTTGAAAATGTACCTTAAAAAAAAGAAGAAAAAAGGTTATTTCGGCATCAACACTTTTCGATTTCAAATTGTTTTTTGCACCAAACAAAGTGGATTTTAATTTTTTTTATTGTTATTATTAAAAAATATCGAAAATTTACTCTTACAAAAAAAAAAAAAAAAAAAAATATTCCGGCATCAACACTTTTCGATTTCAAGGTGTTTTTTCATGTTTTCTTGGGATTTTTGGGCTCGAGTACCCGTTTTGAGGTAATAGTTCCCGTTTGATCGATAACTATGTTATGGATGGGTTTTCAACCTTCAATATCTATGTTATCTATAAACCAAATGAGCTCGACTACATCAACTGAGAAACTTCTGACTATCTTATCACTCGCACATGCACGATGCAGTTGTAGAATCTTTCTATCTCAAACCTCGCTCTGATATCAATTTGTTGGAAAGGTTCACACATAAAATACGAGCTGTTGCTCTTCTATTGATCACACAAAGCATGATACTTACAATGAACCCAGTGAAGGGTATTTATCTTTTTCCAACTAGTGATTTGCCTAAAATATCTTGACATGCAACCACATTCAACCATACACTATAATTAGTCTATCACTCAACTCGACTTGACTAGACACTCGAACATTCAATCACTCAATCACTCAGTTAACTGACTCTCTAAATTTAGCCAGCTCCTCATGCATGAATAATTATCTTATTTTAACAATCAAGCAAGCATGCAGTGCGTTATACGCCGCGACCAAGGTGTTTTTGTTTTAATTCCATATGTCGATCAAGATAAAGCTAGCACTGCACCTTTGCTTAAATAGCATATAATATCTGGATGATTTCGAAGAGTTTCAGAGAAACCACTGCACATGGATATCTCACTATGTTGTGTGTCACCGCCTTATCACGGGTAACAAAAAACCATTGAGGTGTGCCTATCGTCACCAACGTCAACTGACAAAACCCATTGATGTTTCCTGCAGTGGAGAAATATGTGCTTTCTAGGGTGCCTTGGGGTTTCAAACTCTTGGACTACACGGATGGATGGATATTCATGTAGATATACCCACATTTTATTATTAAAATGGTTGTTTAAGAAAGTTGATTCAAATGTATATAATTTTTCCATCTCTTTGGTTGGTATCCTTTAATAAATGTTTTCATTTTATTTCATCTCAGAATGGGCAGTTTTCCTACTATGCCAATACTCAGATAGAGGGAGATATCAGAGGCATTCTCAATTTATTTAAAGTCTCCCTCGTCACCTTCATAGGGGAGGAAGTTATTAAATAAGTCGAGATATTCTCCTCAACATATTTACAAGAAGCCATGAAAAATGTTATGTGAGATGACAACACCAATAGAAATTTAATTTATTTGTTGTAACAATATTGTGGCAGGCGGAAAGAATTGTTCTTCAATATCATTGGTTCACACATTTTCCAAGATTGGAAGAAATGAAGTCCCATCACCAATTCTGTCGTCTGGAGTTTTGGTGTTTGGAATCGATTTACAGCAGTCCCACCCATGTTCAAAGCTTTGGAGGTGTCACCCATACGCCTGTAGTGTAGGAGGATACAAGCAAAATAAATGCAAGTCCCATCACTAACTTTGACCTTTGGAGTTTTGGTGTTTGGAATCGGTTTGCAGCAGGCCTCTGGAGTTTTGGTGTTTGGAATCGATTTGCAGCAGTCCCACTTGTGTTCAAATATTTGGAGGCGTCACCCATATGCCTATAGTGTAGGAGGATACAAGAAAAATGGATTGCAGGTTGTTGCGGTTAGATATAGTATTAGAATGCTAACAATCACAAGATCCTTCTTCAAATGATGTAAGTTTAATATCTGACCCACAGAAGGTTGAGTTGTTTATTACATCTCGCATCTTGGTACTCGTTGTGTTTTCCTAAAATTTTATTAATTAAACAATAAAACAATTGTAATTTTTAAGTTGTTTATTAAATCTCGCTTCTTAGTCCTCGCCGTGTTTTCCTGAAATTTTATTTAAAAAAACAAATGTAATTTTTAAAAAGAAAATGTAAATAGAACCCTATAGTCTATTATGATGGGCTTTGCCGAAGGGTCAATACAAAATGTAATTTTTTTGTTTTTTCTTTCATTTGAATAGAAATTTATGGATTTTTTCTTTAGGGAAAAATTAGCCCCTAATTTTATCTTAACTACGATGTTCCATGCTAATTGTGACCAATCACCAATATACATCCTTAGACAACCATAACTAGGATCTATATAGTTAGTTCCATCTCCTTAACACTCAACATGTATAATTGACTGAAAAAAAAAAAAAAAAAAAAAAAAAAAAAAAAAAAAAAAAATAAAATAAAATAAAATAAAATAATAAATATAAATAAATAAATAATAAATAAATAATATAATATATATATATATAATATATATATATATATATATTATTTTACATAGTGAGGTAACTTCAGAATCCCTTTTAGGATATGGATTGATAATTAACCACGTCAAAGGCATATTTCACAGTCTCTCTTTAAACATTTAAATACCAAAGAGTGCTACCTCCAAAGGCATCTTTCGTATACTCTCTTCAAACATTTAAATACCAAATAGTGTTGCCTCCATATCTAGCATTGCAGATGCACGCAGGTGAGTTCTCGGGTGTTCAAATACCCACAAATTTTACTATTGTGTAATAATTTATGGGATTGGCATTAATAAAAGACAATGTTGTTAGATTTTCTACTAATACTTGGGAATGAAGCTATAAGTTACTATAAGAGTTGATTTGGGGCATTTCTAAATTCCCTAGATACCTTCTTCTTCTTCTTCTTCTTCTTCTTCTTCTTCTTCTTCTTCTTCTTTTTTTTTTTTTTTTTTTTTTTTTTTTTTTTTTTTTTTTTTGCAGTAGAAAAATCATATATTTGTATTGATGTAAAGATCATTACATAATTTCAGTTTATATATTAAACCGTGAGCATGGAAAGCAAAAATCCCTGGGCTTTAGCAGAGGAATAAAACGTAAATGGGCGCTTCATGGATGTTATATGAAGATGAGCATAAAGTATGTATGCATATTGGCCGAGCTATTGAAGAGTCACATTACAGAAAATTCCCTAGATACTTCAAACCCTTTTAGATAAAAATAAGAAATTCCTTGGAAGCACGGTAGGGCATAAAGAGTCATGATATTTAGTATTTACAATTCTACTTTATTTCGAGGTAGTGGGAGGCATAGTGATCAGAATCAGAGTAAATAGATGAATAATTTTAACCTTGTATTCTCTATGGATATCCATGTTTATATGAGAATAAGGTCAGACCCACTAGCACACTTTGATAATATGTTAACTATGGATATCCATGTTTATATTGGAAGAATGCCACACCCACTAACACATCTAGTAATATGTTAACTATGGTTCAAAAAAATGTATGCTAAATTTTTAGGAGTCATCTTAGAAACAACCCCTAGAGCACCTATATTATATCATATCTACACAAAAATTCAAGCCAATCCTACCATGATTAAGGTTATCAAGCAAGAGACCATAATCACCTCACTTAACAACAATGTGAATTCTTATGCCTAATAGAACTCTATAGGAGATTTGTCAAAAAAGTATTAGCTTCCTTGCCACTTACTCACCAAAATGGCTATTTCAATTTCCCATCTTCATAGATATTTTATTCTATCCTATCCTTCACGGGTATGCCTAAGTCTACTCCAAGAAAGGCAAGTCCCTTGAATATTCACTATTATATAAGAGGACCCATATTCACGTCACTTAGGGATTTTCTGTTGGGGAGTTTGGAATATCTTCCAATGCAGATAATCTCATCCATCGGTTCAGTGAGATGAGATTAAGTGGAGAAAGTGACAACAATGCTCTTAGGGTTGGTTTTGCAATAATTATTTAAATTTAAAATTTCATTAAAAATAATTGTTGTAAGGTAGTCTTTGTTATTTAATTGGAAAATATGCTTTCAGAAAATTTGCAAATTGATATATAAAATAAAAAAAATAAATTTGCAAATTGATATATGAAATGGAAAAATTAATTTCCTACTAAAGGACAAGGGCTTGAACAAATTTTGGTGTGTAGTAACCATTAATAAGTCTGCATATTTACTTTTACCCACGCAAAGTGACAGACCTATATGTTGCACTCTTTCACAATTGTACCTTTTAATTAAGGTCCTCCATGAATAAGTTAAATGCTAACACCCTTTCATGTTTATCCATTTACTTTTGTATGTGAATTTCACCATAAATAAGTGTAATTTAAATTATTTTGGACTCCTACATGTAAAATGGATTATGATGAATTTATGTAGTTTAACACTTATAAGTCATGAAATCTTTAGAATATCAATACTTGTATTTTCTAACACAATTAACTGAAGGATGTGCTGCAGTTAGCTTGCCTTGGGTCAATTGCATGAAATCTTCATAATATCAATAATTGCATTTTCTAGCACAATTAACTGAAGGATGTGTTGTAGTTAGCCTGCCCTCAGTCAATTACATGAACTATAGACCTGCAACCATGTTATAACCAAATAAACAGAACAACTGACCCATAAAAAATGTACTTCTACAGATAGACAATTTCAGAATATATATATATATATATATATATATATAAAATATATATATATATATAATATATATATAATAGCTAGAGAATATTGCACTATTTTAGAACCTGTAGGCTTATGTCCAGACTTAATTATCCATGTAAACTATCTAATTCAATATTAAACAATGGTTGAATTGTTTTTCATCCAGTCCACATCTAACCTTAATTGAAATGATTACATACATGAAAACTTGTCTCAAAGGTAGAAAACCTGTGGGCCAACACACATGTTCATGTATCCAACTTGGACAATGGATTACTTTTTTCAACGACTAGATGACAACCTACAAATTAATTTTTTTCTTTTACCATATGGTGGCCAAATATGTATTTAAAATCTTGATTTTCTGATCTTTTGGTTTAAGTGTAATGAAACCCAAGCCTTTCCAAAACTGAAATTAGAGTGTAATATTAGGGTTTATTTTCATGGTGTATGAATTTAAAATAGTTTTGAAATGTCACACGTTCAATTTCATATTTGGCCATAATTACTGAGTTCATGTATGTTGATTTTAAATAACAATGGTAAGTTCTATTCTTAGCACAATTTACTTCAATGTTCCTTTAGAAGCCTGCTAACAATATCCAATTATTTCCAGTAGCAATCACATTGACAGTGAATGCAGATAGAACATAAAAATAAATTTAGAAGACAAGTTAAGACAAGAGAACACCAAATTTGATGGATGTCAAAGAAAAAAACCCAATGTGAGGAAAACCGTTTGATCAAATCTTCTTATTATTATTCAATAGTTCACCAGAGAGAGTACCAAAGTCAAATAGACTAGCCCAATACAATTTCAAATCAACCCTGTCATATTCTACAGTCAACTGCAGTAAAACTTCATCCCTAACCAAAAAGTCAACTTTACTCAAAACAACAGTAAAACACTTCCTTTAAATCTCGGTCAAAGACAGTTCAATTTGGCCTCCAACAATGGTCAAATTCAACCCAAAATACTCACAAAAACTCTAGTCAAACATAGTCAACCTGCTGCCAGCTCCTTAGTCAAACATGCCTATGGTCAACCCAGGTCAAACAACTCCAAAATCCTCAATTTTTGTGACAGTTAATGCAGCCTAAAGAAACTGAAAAGTTTCCCTCAAAACCACAACCAAATCTTGTCAAAATCTCTTCAGTCAACACTGGTCCTGAAGTCTAAAATTCGACCTGTAATTTTCTGCCCAAAAAATCATCCTCCTTACCACACATGTGAGAGAAAGAGAGAGGTTGCCCAAGTTGTATGAACCAATCTAATGAAGAGAGAGAGAAGAATGTGTGAGTGATGGATGTCCAAATGAGGTGTCAGGGTTCTTCTATTTATACATTTCGTTGTGGGTGAAGAGACACATCCATTGGGCTACTTGAGTCTACATTATGTTGAGGCCGACCTGAACAATTTGCACATGCGGTCATAAATTCAAAATCATAGTTCTGCTTGTCCGAATGAGATGATCTTTATATCAATCTTGGACCTCTTGAAAAGAGGAACCCAATGAAATCATCATCTCCATCAAATGAGTTATCCCAAGGTTGAATTTTTCCATAGTTGCCAATTTTAACACTCCCTCTCAACTAGGGATAATTCCATTTGCCAATCCATCTGTCATCATCATGCCATCATGTCGTCATGTACCATCTCTATCATTTGTGCTCTGTTGAACCATGAAGTAATGATGAAGAAGAATTGATTGAGAGTGAGTCATAAGACCTTACCACTCTACACTAACATAAGTCTGTCCAGAGGTAGAACCTCAAATGATCCCAAATCAAGTTGTTGAACACCATGCATCATAGTCCCTAACCAATTTTTCCCAAATCATTGGCCAAATGATAGGTACTTCCCACGAGTCCTTGACTCCATGTGTAGGATGTATGTTGGGGCATCGACAGGAGAAGGTGAACCACTCATCCTGCTCATATGCCATAAGAGAAGGTGAAACACTCATCCTATGCATATGTCAATCGTAAGGGAAGGTGAAACACTCACCCTTCATACATGTGTCTGCAACCATAAGGGAAGGTGAACCACTCACCCTACACACATGTCAACCATCATGGGGTATCACAGGGGAAGGTGAACCACTCACCCTGTACATAGTGCACCACTATGGGAAGCTAAACCACTCACCTTGTACGTAGCGCACCACTAGGGGAAGGTGAAATACTCACCCTATGGTCGCTCATAGCTCCAAGAAGTACCCTAAGCCCCTAGGAGTTCCCAGAGCTTAGTGTCCAACTCATGTGGGGCCCCCATAGGAGGGTCTTTCCATGAATCCAAGTCTCTCATGGAAGGCTAAAAAATTGATCTTCCCTAAGGGTTTCGTGAGAATTCCCGTGACCTGCTAACAAGTGCTCAAATAGCTCAATGAAGATATTCCTTAACGAAACAACTTCACAACATGCCATACTAGCAGCAACGTATTTGACCTTGACGGTACTTAAAGCAACTGATTTATGCTTCTTGGTCATCCAATATACTGAAGTAGACCCCAAAGAGAAGAAAAACCTAGGCATGCCCTTACGATCTGCCGCACTACCAACTTAGTCAACATCAGTATATCCATGTAGCCTCAAGTTCCCAACAGTGTATTTCAAACCATAGTTGATTACGCCACGAAGATATCTCAAGGGATTCTTGGTTGCAATCCAATGTATGTGATGAGGCTTGACCATAAATTGACTCAATGTATTCACAGTGAAGCATATGTCTGGATGTGAGTTTACTAAGAACATTAGGCCCCCCACAAGTTGTCGATACTCAGAAGGATTTTCCATTGCAGGCCCAACAACACTTCCACATAGCTTCTTGAAGTTGAGTTCCATCGGAGTAGACATAGACTTGCATTCCACCATCCCACATATCTCGAGTAGCTTCACAATGTATTTTCCTTGAGAAAGGAAAATATCACCTGGCTTTTACCAAACCTCTAATCGAAGGAAGTAGTGCATCAAACCTAGGTCCTTCATCTCGAATTCAGAAGCTAACACCCTCTTGCATTGATAAATGAGAGGGTTTGCACCTGTCAGAAAAAGATCATCGACATAAACAACTAGAATGAGACGCCTGTTCTTTTCAACCTTGAAATATAGGTTTGGGTCAAATTCACTCCTTGTAAAACCCAACTTCATAAGATAGTTATAAATCCTGCCATACTAAGCCCTAGGGGCTTTCTTCAACCCATAGAGGGTTTTGTTCAACCTGTATACATGTGTTTCAGTATTGAACTTCAAACCCCTCAGATTGCTCTACATAGACTTCCTCCTTAAGCAAGCCATGCAAGAAAGCAATTTTGACATCCATTTGATGTAGGATCCGTCCTTGAGAGGCAACAACAACAACGATGGATCAAATAATGGTGTATCAGGAAACCGGTGCAAATATCTTATAATAGTCCACTCCTTCCTTTTGAGAGAAGCCTCGAGTAACGAACCTGGCCTTGAACTTTTCAACACTCCTATTAGCTCCATGTTTGATTTTGTAAAGCCATTTTGAAGTGACCACTGACTTGTCCTTAGGTCTAAGAACCACATCCCATACATCATTCTTCATGATTGATTTATTCCTCATTCATTGCATCCTACCATACTTGGTGCTTCACAACTTCTTCAAACGTACATGGCTCAGATTGAACAATGATACTCATAACAGATAAGTACTCTTGGTACCTATTCAACGTCTTACTTTCACAAAATATCCCCCTTGGTGTGACATGTATTTCAACATCTTTAAGAGTATCTTTGAGCCACAAAGGTATTTTCCTTGAGGTAGAGATCTCACTAGGAGGCAGATCAATGGGATCCATCAGGCATTCAACATCGGGCATCAGATCATCTATTTTATATTCATCCTTATTTCTTGTGTCATCATCATTGTCCTTCCTAGGGATAGGAATATCTCTGACTTTCCCAAGGGAAAAATCTTCATCGAAGGTGACATCATGACTTATGTCCTCTTCTCTTTGACTAGGCACATAGATTCTATATGCCTTTGAAGTTTCACAGTAACCAACAAAACTTCCTTTCTTCTCAGATTGATCCATATTTAAAAAGGAACACAATAAATTATAGAGATAACCATAAACACATATATGTAATGGAAATAATAATTCATTTCATTACTGTAAAATATTGAAATATGCTTACAAACAGAAATGGAAATAGACCAGCTAGGGCGATGGTAGCTTATCTTTGAGAAGAGATGTGGTAGCTACATGCCTCTGAACTGTGTTGCAATGAGGCTCGAAGGCCTATTTATTGTTGAGAAACAATGAAAAACCCTTAACATCCCAAAACCTAACCCTAGAAAATGAAATGCCAAATTGTGGGCCGCATTTGGGTAAATTGGTAAATCAATTTCCTGGGATCGTAACTTTGGCACCCGATCTCCGTTTGACGCGTAGAATAGCTTGTTAGAAAGATCTATCCAAGAACTATAATTTTGGGAAGAGAAACATCAATCCATAGACCCTTGTTGCTCCGAGATTTCCCAAAAAAATCATTTATGGCCTCAAAATGGCTCCAAAAGTTTAGGACCCGAAAACTACTAAAAATAGTAAATTGTGCTACAATTAAGGAAACTGAAAAGCTGAAAGAAACAGTTGTGGGGGTCCAAATGGGATAGGTGGGTGGCCACCAACATCCACCTAGATCACAGATGCATCTAGCTTGTTTCTTTTCTCTTTCGCCACATGAAAATATATGAGACAACCATAAATTCTAAAATGAGAAACATCAGTTTTCTTACTGGTGAAAACTTCTTCGGGTGTCTTGAAGTCTAATGCTTGATGCAGACACGTATTTTGAACATATACAATCTTCTCCCCATAAGAACTTCGGTAGGACTTGGTCATGAAGCATAACACAAGTAGCTTCTATGATTGTTCAATTCTTTCTTTTGACAACTCCATTTTTCTCAAGAGTATATGCAGTAGTGGTCTCCCTCTTAATGCCAACTTCTGTACAATAGTCATTGAATTCATTTGACTCATATTCGGTTCCATTATCGATCCTCAATATTTTTATCTTATTCCTTGTTCGATTTTTGACCAAGGCTTTGAAAGAGCGGAACCATTTAAACACTTCATCCTTCTTCTTTAAGAAATAGACCCATGTATTGCGAGAGAAGTCATCCACAAAAAAATTGAATAGTAAAAGTATCCTCCTAAAGATTTTGTGGGCAACATACCTGATAGATCAGAATGGAAAAATTGAAGAATATAGTCAGTTTGACTTTCACTTGAAGGGAATGGTCCCCTTTTATGTTTTCCAGCTACACAACCCTAACAAACTCCTTCATGGTCTATGTTGAATTCAAGCATACCTATGACCATATTCCTTACATCAGGTAAGGCTTTGTAATGAATGTGAGAAAATCTTTGGTGTCATAATTCAAATTGAAGAGAATTTTCACAAGTCATAACTCCCGAATGACTTCCTCCAACCTGATAGAGACCTTCAACTCTAAATCCAAGTGTAAATTCATATTTCGAGTTCCTTTGCCAAACACATACCTTCTTATCAACTAATGTCACCTTTAAACCTTTATCTTCCATCGCAAAAATAGATACCATGTTCTTTTTCAAATCAGGTACATACAATACTTCTTGTAGATGAAGGGTTGGACCTTGATTTAAGTGAAGAGTGACAGTTCCTATCCATTTCACAGGGTAGGTAGCATTGTCTCCAAGTATGATCTCCAAATTTTTCTTCTTTTCAATCAAGTTTCAGAGGGCCTCCTTGTACCCAGGGAAGTTCCTTGAGGCACCATTATCAATCAAACAATTATCCAATGTATCTGGAGGAGAGGCAATGGTGAGGGCAGAAATAAGATAAAATTATTTTGCTTATCTACAACATTAATTTCCTCATACCTAGAGTTTCTCGATATTTTGGGATGACAACTATTTCCATATAGAGAAATGGGAGCATTCCTCTTTCCTTGGTTGTTGAACTTGTTGTTCCTTTGATTGCCATTTCTTTTGTAATTTTTGTGGTTGTTGTTGTCATCATCCCTTGGAGTATCCGTCTTGTGAGGACACTCTGGCCAAACCTATTGCAATTGAAGCATCTTCCTTTTCTTCCTTCTTTGAATCCCGACTTAAATCCTTGACCTTGTCTTCTTGTACTTTGTTTTTGCAGAAGGGGGTGCATTTAAAGGAGGCTCCACCACTCCTCCTTTGACATAGTCCATAGCATCATTCTCTTCCAAAGTCAAATCTAGAGACATATTCCATGCATGGTAGTAGGATTTGAAGTATGATGTAGTCATCATTGAGGCTAGCTCCAAATTCTTGTCCAACAACTTTCCTTAGTGATTTGTTTTCTCACTCTTGCTTAGGCTCTGATACCATGTTAATTTTAGATAATAATGGTATGTTCTATGCTTAGCACAATTTACTTCAATGTTCCTTTAGCAGCCCAATAACAATATCCAATTATTTCTAGTAGCAATCACATTAACCATTAATCACAATGATAGTAAATGTAGATAGAACATAAAAACAAATGCAAAAGATAAGCCAAGACAAGAGAACATCGAATTTGATGGATGTCAAGGAAAAACCCCAATGTGGGGAAAACCCTTTGATCAAATCTTCTTATTATTATTCAATAGTTCAACATAGAGAGAGAGAGAGTACAAAAGTAAAATAGACTATCCCAATACAAATTCAAGTCAACCCTATCAAATTTCGTAGTCAAACTTCACGCCTAACCAAAAAGTCAACTTTAGTCAAAACAAAAATAAAACACTTCCTTTGAAGCTCGGTCAAAGGCAGTCCAATTCAACCCCCAATAGTGGTCAAATTCAACCCAAAACAGTCATAAAAATTCTAGTCAAACTCGGTCAACCTATGGTCATTTCTGCAGTCAAATAAGCCTACGCTTAATGCAGGCCAAATAGATCTGAAATCCTCGATTTATGTGCCAATCAATGCAGCCTAAGGAAACCAAAATTCTACCCTCGAAACTACAGTCAAAGCAGGTCAAAATATCCTTGGTCAACACTAGTCCTGAATTCTGAAATTTGGCCTATAATTTTCTTCCCATAAAATTGTCCTCCTTGCCACACATATGAGAGAGAGAGAGAGGTTTCCCAAGTTGTATAGAACCAATTTGATGAAGAGAGAGAGAATAATGTGTGAGTGATGGATGTCCAACAGAGGTCTGAGGTCTTTTCTATTTATACACTTTGTTGTGGGTGAAGAGACACATCCATTGGGCTTCTTCAGCCTGTTGGGTTGTGTTATATTCTTTCCACGACTAGCCCACATAGTTAACCAAGGGGTTAGAGGGGGGGCAAAGCACCCCCTTGTTTGCGCCGATTGTGTAGTGGGGGGGGGGGGGGGGGGGTCACAGGGGGTTTGAGGTGTACTCGTAACCCACTTTATTGGGGTTGGCAGCGCACCCAGAAAATTTTGGTTTTGGACCCTATGTTAGGTTGGGTGGACCCACCTGTGGTTTTGTGCATGATTTTCACACATGATTTTTGGACGCGATGGTTTTCGGTCCATAGTTTTGGATGTGATGGTTTTCGGTCCATGGTATTGGATGCTTCGACATGTATAAATATGTATTGTAATATTGAAAGGAAAATAATTAAAAATCAAGCTGGTAGTCCCAGTTGTGGGATCCAGGGGAAAATCTCTGTGTATATGTGTTTTATGTGTTATACTCTCGCATTGTTTATTTTCTATGTTTTAGAATTCATATGCAGGTAATTTCTGTATGGGGTTAAAACCTACATTTGGT